>VFXL01000104.1:0-140001 GCA_009761765.1 Phenacoccus solenopsis | reverse complement strand
ATATGATATGATCGGTAACTATATTATTTCATTCTAACTTCAACTTCTTTAACTATTTTAAAAGAAGAATTAAACTTTAACTAACTTTAACTTTAAATTTTTTAACTATAAAGAAGAATTTAACTTTAACCTCAACTCTAAACTTTTATTTTATTCAAGTTACAACTAGTTTACATCCTTCGACCATATATACTATGGACTGCTAATTCAAATGGTAGAAATTGAATCCAACAACAACAGTAGTTAGATGCGCTAACGCATGCGTAGTTTCAGTTTCCTTATCAACTTATACAGTTATGATTCACTGAAATAATTATTAATATACTTTCTTTAACGTAATTTTAATTATTGAGTAGTATTAATGAAATTAAATCAGTAATTGATGTTGATTCAACATTCTTATCATTGAACATTGTCATTTTCATTCCTGAAATATCACTACGCATGCGCGAGCTCATCTGTGATGTTGTTATTGTTTGCTTCACTTTTGTGTTCGTTTCTGTACGAACATTAGCAGTCCATAGTATATGGTCGAAGTTTACATCAACTTTAACTATAACTTAAACTTTAAGTGAAAAGAATAAAACTGCTAACTTTAACTCTTATTTTTGTTTTGAAAGACTATAACTTTAACTGAATTTAACTAATATACGTTTAAGTTAAAAACCCTGTATACAACTTGAAACTGTGGATTGATTTATAGTTCTAATCAGTTTTATAGTATTACTTGATAAGAAATTGGTGTCAAAAATAATTCTATATAGTTTTAATAAGTTTTAATATTGATTTTGAAATCATGTAAAATGCGTTTTTAGCAGATTTTTACGTTGATGTGTAAAGAATTAGTTGTGCGCACGGTATTAAATCCTCATGTTATAGGTACTCATAAATCAAGATTCACCATTTCACCAGTTCACCACTCACTAAAATTGATTAAATCGAAAAATAATTAATAAAAATATGTAGCGAGTGGTTGCGATATGCTGCCGGAGTGAGAGCGAGTCATCACCCCGACAGCCCACTCAACGCACCGTGGCCACCGAAATCACAGGAATTCGATGTCCACGGTGCGACACCAAAATCGCGTGGGGAAGCGGCGCCACCGCCATTAAGCTTATAGCCCCCCTAGCAGCGCCTGTTACCCAAAGGGGTGAATAATCCCTGGGCAAAGACCTCTGCGAAGGACGCAAAACATGCGTGTGTATAAAAAAATAGTCGGCGCCGCCTCCCCACACCACACCACTTTAGGGTTGGGGGAAAGGGGCGACACCCATCCTAGCGTAATGCCTTAGAGCCCGGAGGCGCAGGACATTGCAAGGATCACTAAAAACATTTAACTATCAAAGAATACGTAAACAATAAAAAAGACATGCACTATTAGACTAGAATGTTACGATACCGGAGTAGAGTACGCAGCTGTGGCCTGAGGGAAGAGTCCGTCGCCCAGGAAAGAAAAAAAACATGTAACACGGCAATTCACCTTTTCCAAAGGTCTTTATTTGAGCCTTGACTGCACAGTAAATTAGGACTACGCGTCCAAACAAAATAATGAACTGACGCGACGTTCTTGCACGTCCTACGTCAGACAATCGCGAGCGAAAAATAAAAGAATAAATTCGAAAAAAATACAAGTGAAATGTGTCACCGGACACGAACAAAAATTACTCTTAAAATAAATAAAATAATTAAGCAAAAATTTACATTAATATAAATTTGTCGTGTAACGACACCAACATGACAAAAGAAAAAATCGACGCTCTTCTTAAGTCGTCGTACATATCGAGAGTGACCGCTTTTTGTGCTGTGGTCGGTCGTACATCCAGTCGCTGCGTATGTCGCACAGTCCGAACGTGCCCTATACCGCGACCAGACGGTACCTGAAAGCTCGCTAAAGCTCTGCCATCTTCACGACGCACTACATCTCCTATTGCGTCGTGTATTGGCCTCTAACCGATCGTACGTCGTCGCTTGCTGTTATTACCCACCCCCCGCCTATGCGACAACGCGTTCAGTGTAAAACCGCCCGCTCTATATACGGGCGATTTCACACCGAAACCGACCGTTACATTTCCCCCCTTGAGCTGGTCGCGAGAGCCCAATCCGAGGGTTGAGCTCTCGAGAGCAGCTCAACAATAATAACGGTCCATCCACAGCCTTCACATTCTCGAAGTACCCAATCTTCCCCCCATGTTACTACCCCTGTTACTCACCCCCCTCAGTGCCTCTGCTAACTGATATTCTCCCTTTCGTTGGTGCTCATCGAATGGATCATGAGGCCATCCAAAAATCCCCCAATGCGTATCGAGCTGTTTCGCTTTTTTTCCCCGTAGCCGACCCAAGTACGAGAACCTCCCTGACAAGTTCGTGAACGCTGTTTTCTCTTTAGGGAACTGAACCTCCATAGGCTCAACCAGTTTGTCCCATATTATTAAATTTAGATATCGCTGCTGTTCGGAGTATTGCTCAAATTTCTTAAATACGTGAGTTGAGGACAACAGCCCACTACGCACAAACTTGACCACCCTGGTGCCTTCTGAGGCTACATTGATTGTCAGATTTTTTCGCGCTGCCTCTGTGTTGAGCAGTGAGTGTTTATACCGCTGGAATGCATCTGTATATATAGCTCCGAGCATCGACCATCGTTCGTGTAACGAACACTGCCGCCAACCCACTTCCATTCGATGCGTGAGGTGCCAAATCTGTCTAGAGTGCACTACCGGAATCACCCCTAACATTACATTCCTCTCCGGAATACTTCTTCGTGTGTGAGGCTGGTTTGCTGGACAATTCCCGTGTCTCCTCCTCCATATACGCTCACGGTGAGAACGACTCTTTCGTCGGGCCATGTCGAACCGGATTGATTCCCCAGACGCAAGGGCCAGGCCGAGACAACTCCCACTCTCGAGTGTCTCTACCCGACGCGACTGTAAGAGAGGCAACCAAGGTCCACCAGTAAGTCCGAGTTCTGAGTCTGAGCCCTATACAAGAAATACGGTTATTCGACATAATTTTTTTTTTTTTTTTTTTTTTTTTTCCGCCCGCTCTAAACCAAGACTACCCTCAACCGTCCCTTTTGACATAGTTCAGCGCCACTCCCCAACCCCTGAAATATACTGTCTATCCAATACTGCATTACCGGGAGGGCATTGGGTTCACATTCTCCTCGGCGAGACAATAGATAAAGTCTAGTAATGCACTGGGCGAAAGCATACGTGTTGAACCGAAAGGGTCGGCCAAACCTCGCCAACACTGGCTGCCTGTGCCCGTCATTCACTGACGGCAAGGTCTCCGTTCTATAGCATACTTCAGGCCATTGCTGATCAATATAGATACTCACCTGCCGAACCAAACTCCTCTCTCTACTCGCTTCCTCCTCAAATTCACGACGCCACTCATACTCAAGTAACTCCTCCATTGATTTTTGCTTATGGTCTACTCTGTGAGGTCTAGGCAGCAACACTTCAAAATTCCCCTTACGACCAATTGGCTTACCTGGCAAGTGAATGATCGGTTTCGTACTTATCTTAAAGGCGTGTTCGATCCTATTTACCGGTATCACAGCTGTTGAGCTACGCTCTATCAATTGTAGCTGTCCTATGTTACACAGAACTCTATTTGTACTCTCATCCTTTTCCCTAATCAAATATAAATTTGTGGACACCCGCTTCACCACTACATACTCACCCTGGTATCGTGGCTCGAATTTTGCAATTCGCCCCTCCGCTGCTGAAGAGTAAGCCCGTTTTCTCACTGTTACTCTATCGCCAGGCTGAAGTCGAGTTGGCTCAGGGTTTGTCCTACTATAGTCTAACTCATTCCGTAAAAGGTCGAGCTGTCGCTTCAGAATCACGTATCGTCGCGCTCGCTCCCGATCACTCACACTACTGTCATTTGATGTATTGAGTAAAGGAAACTCATGAGCAGCGAATTGCTCCGCCACCATCCGATCGGCCATACGATTACCGAAGTCTCTCGAATGACCTGGCACATGTTTAAATTCTGTGAAATCGAAATTCTCCCTTTCTTTATGTATTTTCTCAACCAACTCGACATGGGTTCGGACTTTTGCTGGTTCACGTGAATATTGCTCTATCTGATGGATCGCATACTTGGAGTCCGTGTTGATCGATAACTTCTTAATTTCCCCCGCCTTAGCAATTAATAGTGCCTCATATATGGCGAACAACTCCATCTCATTATTGGTACAATAAGACCGAGAATACAATTTTGAGTAGTTCAATGCATGGTCCTCACCAAACCAAACCGCCGTTGCCCCGAGTGAATCTACCTGGTGGTTCCGTAAACAACCCCCATCAGTATAGGCCAATATTACTTCATTCTCATCGACTAAAAATTGACTAGATGTCCGGTCTCCTACATTTGAGGTAGTTAATTTCTTTTTTAGCTTATCAATTGCCACATCGAACGAGATATTTTTTGGACTTAAACCAGAAAATGGGCTCTGTGTTCCCTTTATTTGCCACAGCTCGTTGGGGCTATACACTTCAGTCCGCCCAGGTAAATCATTCATACTATCAACCGTATCTTCCAACCAAGGGGCCCACCTTTTATGATTACATTCACCCTTCGCCTGTCCTATACGTGTAGGATTATTGAGAAAAATTCTCAGAGACTTTCCCAGCTCGCGCATCGTGCGCTCTACTGGGTTACTCTGAGGATGGTACGGAGTTATATGGCGTAATTTAATTCCTAACTCTTTGGCGCATTTTGCCCATAATCGAGACCTAAATTGTGGACCATTGTCCGAGAGAAACGTGCCCACCTGTTCCCCCCTTGACTGGATATCACTCACCACCATTTTCGCTCGCTTCACACAAGATAAAGCATTAGCATTCCTCATGCCATAAGCCCAGACAAACCCTGTGCATATGTCCTTAAACACTATGATCACCGTGTACCCCCACTTACTTTTAGGTAGTGGCCCAAACAAATCTACCGCCACGACTTGACCAGGCTGAGTGGCCACCACAGACGCGAATTCCGGAATTAATTTCTGATTAGAAATTTTATTATATCTACATTCTAAACAAGTTCGAGTGTATCTCTTTACCGCCTCCGAAACACCCTTCCACCATACAAAGCGCTTTATAACGGTGATGGTCTTTTGAGCTCCCGGATGCCCATAGAACGTGTGTATATATTCTATGAAATCATTCGCAAGGTGCTGGGGCAACACCGGAACCGCACAATCTCCCTCCTCCAACACCCGGAACAATATTCCTGTGCCATCCTCAGTATAATAGTCTTGTTTGTATTTTGATTGGTCCTTTCTAAGCTCATCTTTTATCCTGGAGCAAAAACGATCATTTAGCTGCAACACATCCAGTCGCGAAATCGCATCGCGTACCTGTGCCGGTTCCACCACCCCAAAATAATTCACATTTACCGAGGAAATTAATGACTCAACCACCCTCTCTTCCCCCTCCTCATCATCTATTATGGTTACCTCTGGCACCGAATCCATCTCTAATATTTTAATTCCCGTTTTCAGATCGGTAGGTAGCTCGAATCGCAAATTAAAAGAATTTATAGTCACGAGCCAGGTAGCTATTCTACCCGAGTAAAGAGACAATTTCCGAGCCCACCTCAGTGCTTCACTCAACCGAGAGTTCACTACAATCGCACGTCCATACAGTAATACCCGTAACTTCGTAAGACATGCATTTAATGCGTATAAATTCTTTTCGACCGGAGTATACTCCCTCTCTCGGCGACTCAGCGCCTTACTATAAAATAATACCACCCTTTCTGCACCAGAGTCATCTCTTTGCGTTACAATGGACCGAATATTCTCCCCCCTGTCATCCAACCCAATGTGAAAAATGAACTCCTTCGTGAAGTCCGGTTTTATAAGTGCAAATTTCGAACAAAACGCTCGTTTTAATTTTTCGTAGGCCTCGGACATTTGTTGGGACCACACAAACAACTCTTTACCCCAAGCAATGCTTCACGAAGCGGTTGTACAATATTCGCATAATTGTCGATGAAACAGTGATAGTAACCAGAAAATCCCAACAAGGATTGGATCTGCTTTACTCGAATTTTTCGACCTATTCCTCTTTCGTTACTTTTCGTACCTAGCTGTTTTTCAAAATTATCGAACCAAACAAACTTTTTTTCATCTTTTCCTATCATACCACTTCCTAATAGAAAACCTAAATGCTTTAAGCCACCTACAAATAAGTTCGTCTTTTTTAATGATAGGGTCATCCCTGCATTATACACATTGCGCAAGACGTCGCATATGACCTCAATGTGTTCCCTAAAGGTATGAGTGGTCACCAACACATCGTCCACATAGACCTGTACATGTGGCCCAATTAGGTCTCGCAAAACACCATTCACGACCTCTATAAATACCGAGGGACTAATAGATGTACCGAATGGCAGCCGAACATACTCGTAAACTTGCCCTTCAAATTGGAACGCTAGATATTTCGACACGTTGGCGGAAATCTCGATCTGTAAAAAACCCTGAGCGAAATCGAAGGAAGACAAATACCGATCAGGTCTATCATTGAATATTTGCTCATACACTGTTGGAGGTTCTGTACGCTGTGGCTCCACAATTGCATTGAAATTAAATGCATCAATGCAGATTCGAATATCGCCACTCGACTTTAGAGCAACCACCAAGGGGTTAACAAACTCGGATGAACTTCGTTTAATAATTCCATCTTTCTCCATTTTCTTAATAGCGATTCGCGCTCTATCTGCGTAAACTGAGGCAACTGGATAAGTTTTTTCCCTCCATGGAGTATGGGCTTTTACTCGTATGGGCGGCGTTACCCCATTGAATCTCCCCAACTCATCCCGAAAGACTCCACTATATGGTACCATCCTCACAAATGCCTCTATGGCCTCATCGATGCTCACTCTTCCCTCTGATTGAGCCACTACCAACTTCCTCCACAGAGCATTTCGTATCTCTACCTCTTCGTACTTTTCCGGATCATCTAGATCAAGAATATCCTTAACTGGAGGGGGAGGTGGCTCCAGTTCAATTAACGGAGTGATATTTGCAATTTGAAAATTTTCGTCTAGTTCCGTACCCTCAACTAAGGGAAATAAAACATATTGGCGTTGTGCACCCTCCCGTAAACATAGGCTCATGGTCTCATATAGAATTGCGGCTTTATACTTTTTCAACCTATCACCACCTAGAATGGCCTGATTTTGAATACTCTTTGATAAGTAAAACCTGAAGGGAATCATATTCCCCTGTGGAGAGGTCAGATGTACATCAGCACAGGCTTCAACCTGCCCACATGAAGTCCCATCAACATTCTTTGTGCCCACTGGATTCTTCAGCCGGTAAATCTCGATCGCATCCGGATATTTTTCCCGTAACGCTATCGCAAGATCCTCTCTCATTAATGAAATTGCCGCCCCGTATCGAGGAGCATAGTGACCTTACTTTTCTCTATCAAAGGCCGGAGATACAAATCGCATGGAGAAAACTCTTCGTCTATAATAATGGTGCCCGAGGACACATCAAAGTTCGTTGTTTTCCTCCCACTACTGCCCATACTGCCCAGGTCAAGTTTCACCTCAGCTTTTTCCCTCGAGATACCCACTAACGGCCACAAAAACCGGATCTTTTTCTTAACATGCGATTCAAACTCCCTCAATACCTCAGCTGAGTAGACCCAACGACCCAAAGCATCATCTATCACAAACGCACTTTTTCGAATTTGAGGACACTTACTAGTGGTTCGCGGCTTCTCCACTGCGCTGAGATGCGTATAGAGGTATGAAGAGGTCGTGACCAAGGTTTTCATAGAAATTATTTTTATTAAATTATCAGCCTCGAACAACCCCACGATATCGTTGAGAGACCGAATCAACTCCAAGTAATACTGAGCATTCCTCTCCTTATCTCCTTCCCCTAATAAATGAAAATTCGGTGGTGGCAGAATGAACAATATCTGCTTCACCCCCCCACTCCGGAGACGATTAATAATTTTTCGTAAAAAATTGCCGCATAAGATGGGCAAATGCGTTTGAAATTTTTGATCGTAAGTCCCAAGCGACAGCAGCACCGCCCGAGGTAATGGACCCCTGTGTGACTCAAGTGTCCTGCAAAATTTGAGTATACTCAATGAGGGCGCCAACAACTCATCCCCATATAAGGAGCTTTTCGAGCCTGGGTATTTGCTCCGATAACCGCGGTTAGCCAACTGATAGGATATCCCCTCCCCCATTAACGCGAAACCACAAAAGGTCCAATATCGCCTTGCTCCAACATCGACCTCCTCATATAAATGTGAGCTAGTCTCTCCCACGGCCGGCATAAGCACTTTCGATAGCCTCTGACACTCTCTCGCCTCACGCTTCTTTGCGCGTTTTCCTGTCAGCTTACCGATCTGCACCGCCCGGACCGCAACAACCCTTCTTCTTTTCCTCACCTTTGAATGATGGCCCAAAGGACCAAACTGGAAACGCCTTTTCTTTCTTTCCTTATGTCGCTTAGGTCCCACTACCCCGTCTAAGCTGTCATTCGAGTCTGAGTCCGACTCCTCCTCCAGACTATCAAATCTGCTAGAGGTCTGTACTGAGCACACACTCATCTCACCCAACACAGGAACCGCATCGATACTCCGAATCTCTGACGCGCAACTCTGTCTTCCCGAGGGACCCGCCCGGTCTAGCTGTCCACCTCTAGCTCCCAATAGCTGAGGGCCAGTCCAGGTCTCAGTTATTTCAGTGACTATCACACCACTACCAATATGAGAATCACAGAGTCGCTTGACGAGGACTCATCACCCTCCTCTAGCTCAGTATTTATGACCTTATCAATTTCATTTGTGATTTCCCCTACTACCTCTTCCCAGTTACGCGCATTCTGGATTACCTGGGATAGAGAGGACGGTTCCTCCAGACTGAGTGTCCTCAGCCGATCAGCCAGTTGTGACTCTGGACCAACATTATTACTCGACCGACTTATTTCCAAGCCCCCCACCTCTACTCCGTTGACCGTCTCTTTAAACGCTGAAACTGCCGGATGAATACCCATTCCAGGAGGCAAACTCGAGATAACCATATCCGGTGGCGGTCTCACGTGAGTGATACTTTCCCCCGCACCTACTGCGTCCACCTCGTTGGTTATCCTGGCGTCAGCGACACCGCAACTCGGAGGGGGCAGCCACCCTCCAACCCCTGAGTCACTGCAGCCACGCGTGCTGGGTTGGGAAAAACTGATCGTGCCCGCGAAACCTCAGATGACAGAGTGGACCCACCTTCTTGTCCAACCTGCGACTCTCCACTATGCTGTCTTGTTTGTCCACTCGGATTCCCATAACCCGAGCCACCATTGGTGGAATTAGATGTCTCGCGAGTCGCGGTTGCAGACGTGCTATTCCCAGTACTATTCCGCCAGCTACCGGAACCCCCACTAGAACCACCAGCCCCGGGTCCATCACGATCATATCGTCTATAATTGCCATGAGAATATTCAGGTCGACATCCTCCACCATTTCCACCGCGTGTTCGACCACGACCATTACTACGGAAATTATCACGAAAATTTCCGTGATCTGGCGTACTCCGATCTACTTCTGTCCCACTAGAACGGAAGGCTGATCCCGTCCCACCACTAGTCCACCTTTGAAAACTTCCCTCTCCCTACCGTCATCAGACCGTACTCCGGCGTTCTGCCCACCATGGTGGTCCATGTCCCACCTCCCACTTTGACGAGAAGACGCCCCTTCGCCATTCCGACCCCCCTCGGAGCCAAAAACACTACCTAGGACTGCTCTCGTAGAGCTTGGGTGCACCACCGACGGAACAACCGATACCGCGCCGGCAGTGGTAGAGACCGGAGCAAACCTCCCACCATCAACCGTGATATCTCCCATTATGTTTCGGATATGTTTTGCTATCCCCAATTGAGGCCCTCCATGTTGGATAAGTCCTGGTACTGGACAAAACCCATCATATCGTGAGGCAGCTTTCGCTTTACGATGTGGACTAATTTTCTCTTATCAAATGTATAGGCGGTCATTTCAGCTAGTGTATCTTCCCACAGCTCAATTTGGTCTATAATCTCGCTTAGCGGGGTTTGCGCAAATGAGAGTTGAGTCCAGTGATCGTGCACCTCAAGTTGGGCCAACTCCGATCAAAATATATCCAGGAAAGTCTCCTTCAGCGCCTCATAATTCCTGCATTCGGGATACCTCCTCAACCATGAGGGATTCTGAATTTTTACCGCTCCAATAAAGGCGTCAAGTTTTTCAACCTCCCCCAACCCACGTACTCGCACCGCGTTTTCAAAAAGACGCGCAAACTGGTGAGGGTGCCATTTATTATTACGGTCGTATACGGGAAGATTTTTCAAGTTTTTTCGGGCAGCGGCACCAGAGGCTCCTGCAAGAATAGTGGTGAGGTCAGCCTGAGTTATACCCACAGCGCCCACACCACTCTCCCTTACCTCCCGCTGTCGGTCACGTGTCATCCAACACCCACGTGGCGGGAGACACGGCGGATCCATGCCACACTCACAGCTCAACATTCTACACCCTTTGCCCGAAGGACAGGGCTGAGGCATGCCACATCGACACGGCTGAGAATCCCTCACATCCAACCGAGATCGATTTCTGGCCACCAAATTCTCCAGAAACATATTTCGACTAAATTCGTCGAGATCTGTTGCCTGGAGCATGTTTACGATAGTGCGAGAAGTAGGACTCAATTCGTGATGTTTTAATTTCTCCAACACATCCCCGTCCTCACCCCCGTCCAATGGTGCAACAGAATTTTCTCTAGGCATCACTACGCGACGCCCGACCGAAGGATTATAAATGAAATGCTCGTCGGTTATGCTCAGTTCCTCCACCATATAGAAATAGGCCGGTTCACAAAGGAAACCACACCTCTACGACCGACCACACCACGCACAAGAGAAAAAGAAAATATAAATATACGACTAGAATCTAACAAATAAATAGCACAAAATCACAGCGGCGTATAACACCGAAAATTCAATAAAATATAATCGCACAGCGACAAAAATAAAATAGAGTTAAAATTGAAAAAAATCACAATAATTAAAATACGCCGATGGGTGTCGACCGTACCCCCCCCCCCAAGGAGCCAGCAGCAGAAACTTCGATCACTTTTCCTTTCGCTTTCGAAAATTATTCCCAATAACACATCTGATTCATCGTGTTTACGTGTTCATTTACGAGTAGGATTCCAGATAGATAATTCATTCCGAATTATACTATCCTATTGTTAAATGTGAGGCAGATAAGGCGACCACGCTATGTAGCCGTCCTATCTCCATATCACTCTCCGTAGCGTTCCACCGCATGAGAATAACATTATCTCATCACACTACATATGTGTTATGACTGTATCAATATTATCTCGAAAACAGCTGTTTTATTTATTAGTTCAATATATACGTAATGTACTCGTATTAGGCATCCTTTTTTTTTCCATCAGAATTTCACCTTTTTTTTTTTGAAAACAATAAAATTAGGAAATTCATATCCCGGACGGGCCCCCAATTTTTATGTAGCGAGTGGTTGCGATATGCTGCCGGAGTGAGAGCGAGTCATCACCCCGACAGCCCACTCAACGCACCGTGGCCACCGAAATCACAGGAATTCGATGTCCACGGTGCGACACCAAAATCGCGTGGGGAAGCGGCGCCACCGCCATTAAGCTTATAGCCCCCCTAGCAGCGCCTGTTACCCAAAGGGGTGAATAATCCCTGGGCAAAGACCTCTGCGAAGGACGCAAAACATGCGTGTGTATAAAAAAATAGTCGGCGCCGCCTCCCCACACCACACCACTTTAGGGTTGGGGGAAAGGGGCGACACCCATCCTAGCGTAATGCCTTAGAGCCCGGAGGCGCAGGACATTGCAAGGATCACTAAAAACATTTAACTATCAAAGAATACGTAAACAATAAAAAAGACATGCACTATTAGACTAGAATGTTACGATACCGGAGTAGAGTACGCAGCTGTGGCCTGAGGGAAGAGTCCGTCGCCCAGGAAAGAAAAAAAAACATGTAACACGGCAATTCACCTTTTCCAAAGGTCTTTATTTGAGCCTTGACTGCACAGTAAATTAGGACTACGCGTCCAAACAAAATAATGAACTGACGCGACGTTCTTGCACGTCCTACGTCAGACAATCGCGAGCGAAAAATAAAAGAATAAATTCGAAAAAAATACAAGTGAAATGTGTCACCGGACACGAACAAAAATTACTCTTAAAATAAATAAAATAATTAAGCAAAAATTTACATTAATATAAATTTGTCGTGTAACGACACCAACATGACAAAAGAAAAAATCGACGCTCTTCTTAAGTCGTCGTACATATCGAGAGTGACCGCTTTTTGTGCTGTGGTCGGTCGTACATCCAGTCGCTGCGTATGTCGCACAGTCCGAACGTGCCCTATACCGCGACCAGACGGTACCTGAAAGCTCGCTAAAGCTCTGCCATCTTCACGACGCACTACATCTCCTATTGCGTCGTGTATTGGCCTCTAACCGATCGTACGTCGTCGCTTGCTGTTATTACCCACCCCCCGCCTATGCGATAACGCGTTCAGTGTAAAACCGCCCGCTCTATATACGGGCGATTTCACACCGAAACCGACCGTTACAAATAGGTTTAAATTCGACCAACATATCTATATACCAAAATTCACTTGAAAAGAGCGGCGCTCCGACCGCTCCTGACCGCTCCAGGAGCGAGAGCGGAGCGCGCTCTTTTTTTTCTCACTTGGAGCGAGAGCGGAGCGCGCTCTTTTTTTTCTCACTTGGAGCGAAGAGCGGAGCGCGCTCTTTTTTTTCCGGAGCGTGCCCATCACTGGCTATGAAAACGTGTGAAACAGGTGCAAATCATTTTCGCGACGCTATAGGCACTCTGCAACTCGCTCGGCAATTTATTCATGATACAAACGACGAACAAAATTATAACGCCAAAAACGAAAATCCAACTACTTATGAAAAGGGAGACTTAATATTGATTACCTTACACCAGCAATCAAATGCCGAAAAAAAAATCACCAGCAAATTTTTCCCTCGTAGAGATGGACCATATGAGATTATCAAAAAATTATGCAAAAACTGCTACCAAATTCAGAATGTCACAAATCCAGAAGATATCAAAAGCGTAAATACCCAACAAATACTTAAATTTGCAACAAAAGCCGAAATACTAGAAAACGCTCAAGATAAACAATGGAAAAAGCTGTTAAAAAATGCAAAATGGAAACAATAATTCAAAATATCAGCATCTAACTTTAAAAAATGAAAAATCGTACTGATATAAATATATGCATTTGGTATAAAAATGGGAAAAATTACTATTCACATGCATGAAGTAGATGGATAAAGGAACGAGGGCAGGGTGATTAGTAGGGTAGCTCTGCAACTATGCATGCATAGTTAAAACTTTTTCCGGCTCCCCCGTCGAAGTGCATACTGAATAGTGATATACCTATTAAAGATACCATTATAACAAAGAATAAAAATGAAAGAAGAAAACATACAAGGACAAGAATCCATCAATATGGAGAACTCAAGATCCAGCAAGACTCAAGAGGACATAGGAATACGAGGAAGCTCAAGAATTGATGAATAAAAATATAATCTTAATTTTACAATAAGAAACCCGTACATTTCCCCTCACTATTAAACCAATCATAATTTCATTATAATTATTTCCCTTAACTTTTCAATATAAATCTGACTAATATAAAAAAAAAAAAAAAAAAAAAAAAAAATTAATTTGAATTTAATTAATACTATGACTGAGTCATGTGTGCGTAATTGGGTACTCCATGTTACAACTTGAATACATAATAAACGCAACTTTTAATCATGATTGAGTTGCATATGCGCAATTACCTCATATCAACTGACTAAAGGATAAATTAAATATGCTGCCAATAAATAATAAAGTATGAATCATATCTATTCGGTTGTAATAAATAACAAAGATGCCTAATTTTATATCAACATCAGAATCGAAGCCCAATCAACAAGTGCAAGGAACATACTCCAGAGTTTTCTGTTGTATGGAAATTGCATTACCCTTCAATACACTACCGATGTTATGACCATAGGCATCCCGAGTACTATGGCCAGGTCTCTGGATTAAAAGTACTATGCGCTCATAACTAGTGTCGGACGACAGTGTACTTTTAGGGGGCGTAACTGCTGTTGATTGACTTTGAAATTCAACACAACAACGAAAAAAAAATCACCAATCCTTTCCAGTAATCCATAATATTAATTTCTACAACCTGACTAATGCAACAATTCAAGACACGTGAATTGTACATAAATAGCAGGAATAGAATCTCTTATCCTTAATAAGACTATACCATAGTTACCTATCAAAACATAAAGCAGGGCTAAGGAAGTGAACTGCATAAAAATATGACTATGATAGATAACTGGGTACCTATAACCTACCTAACAGAGACTGATCAGATGTATACGATCGCTGATGAGACGTATGTTATATTCACATAGTATTACGCACGAATACTATATAAACGATGCGAATCATAATCAGCCATTCATTTATTAGTTGCATATCAATGTACGTGATATGCATATAAATGAGCTAAACGTAAACATCCACATTAGAATTCCATCAATCGTCAAAATACTGAACCCATAGTACGAGTGGTTTAACGACGAAAGTATGGAATTTCTACAGTGAATAGTCTCTTCCTACCTGAAGTAAACAAATGCGTTACTCGCTTGTGCTTACCATTTTTTTTGAAAATGAACCTATTGAACGATGTTCATTTAGAAAAATAAAAATGGAAAGACGCAACTAGTATCCCATCCAATTACATATCCTTTCGTAAAACTTCTAATAAATACGAAGTGGTGAATTCTCGTCAATTGACGAAATGTAAATACACATGTGCGTTATCGTAGCAACAAGCATAAAATGTGAACATTGCACATTTAAAATATCCAATGTTGAACGGACGAATTCTCGTCAATTTACGAAATAAAAATAAATGTGTATTATTGGCAACAGGCATAAAATGTGAACATTGCACATTTAAAATATCCAATGTTTTTGTCCAACACTTGGAGCGTACCATTACTGATTGCATTATATTTTACAGTTTGTAAAGATCGCGTTTTTGATTGTTAAGCAATAAAAGCGATAGTTAATTACCAGATGCGCATTTTAGGTTTCTATTAAAAAAAAAAAAAAAAAAATCAAATGGTTTGAAAAGGTTTATACCTACCCTAAAACTACGCAGTTAACATAATGACTCAGTC
The DNA here is from genome assembly GCA_009761765.1 of Phenacoccus solenopsis. Taxonomy (NCBI): domain Eukaryota; kingdom Metazoa; phylum Arthropoda; class Insecta; order Hemiptera; family Pseudococcidae; genus Phenacoccus; species Phenacoccus solenopsis. The sequence continues at coordinate 124,705 of VFXL01000104.1, read as the reverse complement.
AAACACGACGCAGCAGCCATCTGTAAAGTGCATATAATAAAGAAAGAAATAAGAGGCATTTTTTTTTGAAAATTAGAAATACGACGGAAACGTGATAAATTGAAGGACAAATTCCAATACCACGTGTTTGGTTTGGTGATCCCTTGTCAAGTTTTATTGCCTTGCAATAAATACCTCTACATTTTATGTGACTGTTTCTGAGCTGATTCCTTTCCGCTAGTCATTCACGCAGCCGGCTGTAAAAATTTTAAATGGAGCAGTGCGCTTTTACCTTTTTTGTTCTAGTTTGGTCGCCCACTACTCCCTTCAAATTTTGGTGCATTTAACCATCTGCGCGAACGCCGCTTTTTGAACTTTTCCTTCACGTATTATTGACAAGCAACCTGCACTTCATAATGCGCGAGTGAAAAGTTAGTGCAATGAAGCGGTGACGTTCGCTTAGCACTTTACCTGTAAATATATGGTATTTTACCGTAATTTATGCTGATTACGCTACGAATGACATCTTGCCCTCCAACCAGTGGTGACGATGAAACTGGTTATGATCTTTCCACCCTGCATACTAAATTTTAATTGGTAAAATAGCAACCAAACTCCGCCCTTATGAATTTAGGGGTGAAATGTACGGGAAACTGTTTTAAATAATTTTTTAAGATGTTTATATATTACTCACTCGGTTTCTGAATTCCAACTAGTTCGTAAGCTGGTAATTCAAAGAGTTGTTCAATAGTCGATGAGAAATTTATGTACGTATTTAATGTTGATGTAATCGTGTTTTAGAAAAATAAAAATAGTTATTTCCACAAAAACTGGTGTCGACGTTATTTCGCGTTACAAATTTACAATATTATAATTTCAAATCATATTTTCGTTTCGTTATTTTGAGAAAAACACTGCCAAGCAGAAACTGTCGCAATTGAGTAACACATGGCACTGGAGACAAACGACACCCTATATTATTTGTTCCTCCTTGTGCATTCTCCTTCACTGATTTTCAAATGCGTTCGCAGGCAATGCTGCCAACCTTTACTTTTCAAATGAAACTGGTTATTCCCTTCTTGTTTATTCGTACATTAGTGGTAGAATAATTTTCAGAAGGCGTTATTATGTAGCTTGATAATAAATGTATGTGTAATATTGTACGTTATATTCATTTACTATAATTTTTTGTTAAAAAAACGCATTTTAGCCAATTTTCATTCAAATTATTTAAAAGTTGCAGGCTTGGCAGACTATATTAAAGGTTATTTATGAAAATTTTTGAAATGTTTATCTATGTTGAAATATGTATTTTTAAGATTTTACAGCAATAGTATCGTGTACTTGTATGTGTAACATACATTTCTCATTATTTTTATATGAATGGAAGCCCCTGAAAAAGATGACGTTTTTTGATTTTAATTTTACCATTGTTTGAAAACCTTTCTGTTTTCATAATTATAATAAGTACCAGACAAAATAAACTGTTTTGTAGGCGGAGGGACAACTTCGTGAGTTTTGTGAAAACGGAGATAAGCATACTACCTAGTTGATACTAATATAAATGAAAACATTTTGTTTATTATTTGTGGAACAATGAATTTTCAAGATTGAGTTTTGAAATAACCAAGTGCTGAAATAAATCTATTCACAGTTTCATTTTTTTTTCAATGTAAAATTAAATTTTTATCAAAAAATAAAAAATGAAAATAAATGTATATATGGAGCCAAAATTTTTATTGGCCGTTTCAAGGGATCAGTTCTTTTACGAAAGCTTAGCCTTGCTTACTTTTCAAAATATTTTTTCGGAAGCAACAATTTTTGGAATTTTTACGCCTTCTGATGTAAAAAGCAATTTTATGCAAAAACTCTACAACCAACAATAAATTTTGTGACTTTAAAAAAAATATTAATTTTCTTACAATATTTTAAATTTTATTAAAAAATTCTCATTTTTTTATTTAGCCTAAAAGTAAAATTCAAAAAAAAATTGCATAAAATTAGATGAAATATGTGAACATGTGGAACATTATTTGTGAATTTATTTAATATTCATTTCAATGAATTGCCATCTATTCATGAAGCATACGAGATAATCATCCCAAAAATTTCTCAGGTCCATTTTTCTGGAGCATTTTTCAACCTCTCTCTCCCCCTCAATATTTTTTTACACCTCACTTCATATTACAAAAATAACAAAATTGTGCCTGTACTTTATAATTCATATTTTTACTTCAGAAAATACCTGATAATCATAATAAACAACGCATTCCTATCTCAACCCATCAAATCAATATTCGCTAACTTTATGCACGTTTTTGAACTTTTCAACTGCTATTATTTTTTTCTTGTCCTGAATTATGAAAAAATTTCTCGCTACGGCTATTTTTAAGACTAACAAGACTGTATAGGTGTTGGATCTTATTTTTTTAGAGCAAAAACAAAAAGTTCAGAAGTTGGTAAAATATCATGATATTAGTTTACAATTTTTAATTTCCAACCCCCTTAAAAATGTCCTCAGTACGTCCCTGATCAGCCAAAATGGTTATCTCGATTTTTACAAAGCTAACAAATAAGTTCTCTCTCATCAAAAATATATTAATTGTAACTGTCTGTATTCTTATGCAATTTAACTATGATTTCATAGATTATTCTCATGATCCAGCAGTGTGATTGTACTGCCTGGCAAGTTGAAAAATAAACAGCTATTTTAAATTCGTTCATTCTTCACGCTATGCATCTTCAAATGCATCTCGATGACCGAAAAATGAATTTTACTTCTTCTTCACATACAAGAATTATTTGCAAAAAGAAGTTTTGTGTTTTCCTCAACACGCGGTTGGCATTACTACGTTCAGCTGTGATCTTTCGCGTGAAAGGAACCTTTTACATGTTCAATATTTTTAAAAGGGTGTCGTTTGTCGGCAGAGCCGTAACACATGTTTTGCTCAAGTACCAAGTGGGTTATTTTATTTTATTTTATTTTTTGATGGTTTTATGAAATATCATCTTCCCCACCTTTTCACCTAAATTTTAAAAATTTTCCCCTCCACAAACAACAACAGCATCGATTTTAATAGTCAAAAGTTCCATCGCCGTGGATGTAGCCGCTCACGTTTTTCAATGTTTATTTACTCTTTATACTAAAAATTACCAACAATATTTAAAAATGAAAAAATCAGGATATTGTTGGGGAATTAGAGCATATGTTGACCTATTATAAGGTCTCTGAAGGGTCACTGTATGACCTTCAAATGAGCTAAAAATTCGTAACATGTTTTTTCTTCCATCACTGTGGACAATTTTCATTAATTTTTTCCGAATCCGTTGTTTCATATTTTATCTATATCAATGGCCACACTGATTCATAGATATGATAAGAACGTCATCTATTATTTCAATTTTGAGTCTCAGCTTAGTTGGACTATCTATAACTTGACATCTATAGAAATTTGGGTGTTTACAATTTTTGCTGTCCATCGCCGTGGTTGTCGGGTCTTTGGGCCGGGCGCGTGACAGGGGTCTGAAAATGTGCAGAGTGTACTCCGTAGGTAAGTATTTCGCCATGGAAATGTCGGGGACTACTCTTAGGATGAATTCAGGATTGAGAAATATGGAATGTTCAGGATATTTTCTTAGGTCGTGGCATTTTTTCGATTTCATTCGTCGTAGATAGCATAATTTTTGACAAACGGATCGCTGGCACCGGGGAGCCACCAATGAAATTCAAGTATGTTCAAATAGCTTAAAATTCGCTGGTAATAATATTTTGTTCAGGGTACTGAAGGTATGAAGGCAGAAATGAAGTCAAGTAGAATGGGGGGGGCAACTTAACCTAACCCAACTTTGAGGTAAGGAATGTAGGTTTGAAAGCTCCAAGTCTGAAGGTTCGAATAGTGGAATAAATAATGATGTAAAAATTGTAGAAATAAATATTTAAAAAAAAAAAAAAAAGAAAAAAGAATAAACCTGAAAAAAAAATTGACAGAAAAATCATCCAAAAAAATTCCGCACGGAGGAGGATTCGAACTCGGTAGTCGGTACTTCCAGCATACCGAACCTATTCCTTGCAACATTCGGCGAAAATTGGGTATTATATATATAAAGCTACAAGAAAAAAATAACAACAACAACAGGGCCAAAAAATGTTGTTCCAATCGCCCAGCCTCTCCTAATGGACGGATTTCGACGAATTTTTTTTTTTAAAAATCGCAAAAATTATGCAGATATGTCATCAAGCAAAAAAAAATTGAAAATTTTAATCAGAGAGTTGAAAAAAATAATTTTTTCCTTTTTTATTGCATAAAACTTAACGCGTTCGTTACGCGTTGCCGTATTCCACTCCACGTCTTGCTTGGTTGTGGGCGTGGCGTTTGCCGTGCCGCATTAGTTCGTCAGTTACACGACACATATCATCATTCATGTTATGTTGTTCGAAGAAGTCACATCAAATAGGCAATCCGAGCGAAGCGAGGAATGCCGCGGGGTTGGGCCGCGAAGCGGCCAGGGGGTGAAGCCCCCTAGTAGTATTATAGTATCCTTTTACAACAAGCCTCTACACATATTGTTTGAATTTCATTGGTTCCTCTTTGGTGCTGGTGATCCGCTCTAAATTTTTGGCATCCACGATGAAGGAATTTTTATCCATGGCGTTAGTTTATTTAGAAAATGTCTTGAATGTTTTGTATTTTTCGGTCTTGAGTTCGTCTTGGGGTGGTTCTTGATGTTTTTATAGTGAAATACTTACTCATGGAGTGTATTTTGCATATTTTCGGATTTTTGTCGTGCGCTTGGCTCGAGGATTTGATTGCCAGGGCGATGTACAGCAAGGAGACCATGACGAAGGAAATTCCGTAGTCGTGGATACTGAAAATTTGAATCGCCCTAGATCCTCCCCTACAGCATATGAACTGAGCCAAGTATTGAAAATGATGTCTCAGACACTTAAACTTTCGATCTCTATCAAAAAAATTTAAGAAATTCATTGTCTATTTTTTAAATTTTATAAACTTGAAATGCGACAGTTTCTGTAGAACTACCCATCAGCTCATTTATTTTGTAATAATTTAATTTTTCAAGAGGTGAAAACTACAATACCTTTTTTTAGGTGTTTTAGTGAAAACTACCCTTTAGAACCGCTAAATATCATTCAAATTTAAAAATAAATGGATCAGGTAAATGAGAACAATCAAGCTTCTTTTAATTTTATATGTCATCGAAAATGGAGGTTCACTCAAATTTTGAGGATACTTTAAGGAACATAGAATGCCTTCAAATGTTTTTACTAATATTTTAGGATTAAGTGAATTAGGAATACCAACATTCTTACAAAATTCAGATTTCCTTCATTTTAAGTAAGAGTTGAATCAAAAAACTTTTTTTTTTACTGATTATTTTTGGATTTCAGGAGTCCGAAATAGAGCGTACGAAAATATTTTGTGAGGTAAATCTGCTGCCTAATATCATGAATTATTCAAACACTCAAAAGAAATCATGTAGACTGTTAACCATCTCTTATACATCGTTTATCTTCAAATTTTGGTTAATATTTCGGCAAAAAACGGAATATAGAGTGATTGGTATTACTCCAATTTCTTCTTTCTGCGAATATTCCCATATATATATATATATATATATAATTATGGTTACATATGAAAGTCAGCTCCCGCTATGTAAAAAAGCAGTTATAAGTTGGCTCCATGTGAAAGTGAATACCGTATATGGAGCTGACTTTCACAAATCATGCATTAGTTTCGCCCAGGCGCCCTCTATCCAGTGGCATACCTGGTAGGAGGAGCCGACTTTCTCTGTAAATGTATATTTAAATATACAGCTCCGTATACGGTATCCACTTTCTCATGGAGCCAACTTATAACTGCCTTTTTGAAGCATGGAGTCAACTCTCACATATACTTCCAATTAAATTTTTTATCATAACTTCTATTCTAATTATCGATTTAATGTGTTTTTTTCACTCATAAAACGGAAAAATAACATTTAATTGTTTGCTGGAGGCAAATAGCTCTTACAACCATTTTTTAAGGTAGATCCAACTTTTATACGTAACTCAATATATATATATATATATATAATCATTTCATTTTTCAAAGCAAATGACCATAAATCAGTAATAAGAACTATAGTTAATTATTCAATATCAATAATTTTCAACCTTATCGTGAATTTGTGATCATATTCACTATAATAATATATTCTATTGCCTTAAAAAAGTTGAAAATTCAAAAATATCGGAAAATTTGAGTAAATTTGAGTAAATTTTTTTGAAATACTGTAAAAAGAGTGAAATATTTGAAAATGTTCTCTTTAAGGTAAAATATTTGAAATATCCGAAATGAAGTAGGGCATATAATCAAATAAGGAAATGATCTAAAACAGAAAAAAATTATTGCTACTTTTATCTTCTGTGCAAAGACAGTAAATATTCGAATGAATGTTTTGGACGACATCACTTATAAGTAACTACCAAACACCAATGATTCTGATTTGTTTTCTGTAAATAAAAATGACATGGTACACTGCGTATCATCCACACAATTATCAAAGCAAACATATCGTTATTTAGCGTGAATATATGGGCATGATTCTCCATTTTAGCATGAAATGTGCAGTATAGCGAAATTATGTATGTGGCCTAAGCACTGTATGTACTTATGTGTTTGCCATCAAACTGATATAGACTGAAGCGTAAAAATTTCATTATGATAATTAAACCAAGGAGAAATTTTGTGATATAAGTAGCTGAAGTATGCATTTGAAAACAGTTTAATTAACTTCTACCAACATTCCTCCCGCTATGCTTCCAACAATGAAAACGACAGTTGAAACGCAGTGAATATAAATAATTATGAATTATTATGATTTCGCTTATAGCTCACATTATTTTTTATGCATCTTACACAGCGATGAATAGTGTTCTTGAAAGGATTTATGCAATAATATTTTTCTCAGTTAAAGTTTTTATTGTTTTTACTATTTCTGTTAATTCTGCTGTTCTCTTATAACTTGCATTAACTCTATTATCATCGTAGGCGGAAGTGTCAATTTTCGAATTGGTGAATAATTTAATGCATGTTGCTTAGTCTTTCAAACAGCAAATCTGACATTGATTTTCTATTCTACAATCAATTGCATCTAACAAATACGTAAGTAGGTATCTATTATATCTATATCTATCCATCTATCTATCTATCTATCTATCTAACTATCTATCTATCCATCTATCTATTATATAAATTGAAAGGCAATCTTTCTATGACGGCATCACGCACGTTACACAACTTGCACAACTTTAAAATTTGTGTCATTCAAATGGTCATATCGATGTTTAAAAAATAAAATGTAGGCATACATAGTGTTAGACCGTGTTAAAATTTCAACGTTTCATGAAAGGTGAAACGATTGAAATTTCACGAAACGTTTCATTGCCCTCGGAAACAAATCAAACAGATGAAACGATATTTAAACGTTTCATGAAACGTTTCCTGCTTTTTTATTAAATTCTATTTTCGTGATTTCGTCTACTGGTTTATCATCGTTTTATATTTTATATGTAGTTTATGCGTTTATCTGTGAAAATGTACAATTACCATCACGCGATTTTTATTATTGAACTTGTTGATGGCTTGAGCTCGATGTTGAATCATGTTTGTCTTGTTAAATGTCTGCCAGATGTATACCTGTCGAAAAACGCGAGTTTTCGACTTAATTCCGTATACATCTAGTAAAGCCATACAGGATGGCGTTATGTTAAATTGTTGATTGACGTTAAATAATTTTGAAAATTCAATAGGCAAAGTAACATATAAGAAATTGTCTGCGGGCAGACGGGCTGGAAATTTTGTAAAAATGCCGAAAACACTAAAATCAAACGTAATTACTGCGACTATACAATTTTTAAGAACATTTCGCACACCTAATGCAATAACACCACATCTCAAAAAAAATCCTTTACTGCAAAACACCATCTCAAAAAACTACCAAAAATAATTTGTTTTGCCAAAATCTGCCTTTGCCATTGGAAAGAACGTGAAAAATGGGTATGGTTTAATGAAAAAAAAAAATGAATTTGAATTCGTATTTCGTTATTTACAAAGCAAATAAAAAGCTATTTTCTTAGGTTCAGCTATTGGACATGTTTTGAGATGTGGCGTTGTTGCAGTAGAGGTGTGATTTCTAGAATGAAAAAACATTTTTGGATACGTGAGTAAAATGTCCTGAAAAAAAACGTCAAAACTTGAAACTACTTAATATTTCCGTCGTTTATATTGGTTATTAATTATTACTAGTGCCTCCTCGCCCCTTCGGGGCTCGCAATAAAAATTAAATGAAAAAAAAAGTAATTTTATCAGACAAGTATTGCTACATTCTAAACTGCACAACCCAATTTATTCTTCCTTTTTACCCCCACCAAGGGTTCTTCCTTTCAGGATGGGCTCGCCCCTTTATACCTTTGTATACTACCATTTTAAACAATTTTACAACTTCCCCTTGCTCTTACCCATGTACAATGCTTCTATTAAAATTTATCTCATTTTTTCCCTTTGTATACCTGCTACTCACAACAAATTTATGACTTGACCAACTTAACTTCTTATTCATTTCCCTATTTTAAGAACCCCTATCCTGCCACCACGAAAAACACGCGCAATCCTATCGTTTATTAATGATCACCGTTCCTCTTTTGTTATTTAACAAGTGAGCGCAGTGGCCCTATAAATTTGGGGAAGGAAAACCAAAAACGAGCGCAATCGATTTTTCACCCATGTATTACAAGGCTTTTATTAAAATTTACAACCTTTTATCCCTTTGTATACCTGCTATCCTTTATATATATTTTATACCTGCTATTCAGAACAAGGATGCGCGCGCATCTCAAAACCGATTTCATTTTGATTTTAATATATAGAGAGAAGAGAGATACACAAATTTGATTTTTTATTTCGTAACTGAATAATCAAAAGAAACGACTTACAATACAAAAAAGCAAATTTGTGTACAGTAACGCCAAAAATATGAATAATAGTAATTGTATTCATGCGTACTTTCTTGCTTTTTTGTTTTTTGTGCTATAAACTTTAGGACATTTCATTTCATTGAAATGAATTTTTACTCCTCAAGTATTTATGTCACAGATGATTTGGTCTAGAAGTTCGTATATGCAGCTGTTCTCAAGATATGGAATCATTTCAATCGTTTCTGAAATGTTTCTGAAATGTTTCATAAAAATTTCAAGGCGTGTAATCGTTTCATGACACGGTCTAACACTAGGCATACATCCAAACCTTCACACAATCATTAGAGTACCCTACTGAACGAACGGTCAGGATCACTGATTCTAATGTCTTCTCAATGCATAAATACGCGATATGCTATACCCAGTTGGGTGAAAGTGAAACTTCGCCTATAAATACGCGGCTGAAATCGCGGCGACTTTCCAGGACGAACGAGTCTTTTTTTTTTGCCCATAAAGTCGCCTATTTGTTTGCTTATAATATCGCGTATGCGCATCGCTTTTAATTTGAATAGCGACTGCGCATATTTTGTTCGCTCATAAAATCGCTTATGCGCGTCTCGTTTCATTTGAATAGCGACTGCGCATATACTATATTCATTTATAAAATCGCATGTGCGCATCGCGTTTCATTTGAACAGTGACTGCGCATATAATGTCGCCTAATTTATCGCCGTGAGAAATTATACGCGTTTTTTTTTTTTTCATCACGGCAGGTTTTTGTGGGAAACTTTTAACGTTTTTTCAATGAATTTTTGATTATTATTTCACTCATTATATTGAATTATTTTCAGTCATAAATTTGAGACTATTAGTGAAATTATAATTATAATGAACGCAATAATAATCCAGAATTCATATTTTAAAAAAGTAAATGCGCGGAAATTTTTATATGATGCTATAATAAATCACTATAAATATTCAATATCATTAAGAAATTAGAAATATATGTATTTTTACGTTAAACTTGAAAAAAAAAATGTTTTTATACGTAATATATTTATGTATAAGTATCCGTTGGAATTTTTTGAAAGGTAAGTAATATCTGAAACAAAAATGAAAAAATAAGAAAATTAAAAAAAAAAAAGTAAGCAGCTTATGCCGCATTACTGGAGCTGAGTTTTTAACTGGAGCTTGTTTTGATTTACTAATAACCTTGCTTAACCATTCATGACTACAGGCCACACCCAATACCAAGTCTGAAAACCCCTACCCTATCCTTTCCAAAAACACTTAAGAAGTTCAATTTGGCACAAATGTAGTATTTCTTGCCATGAAATAATCATGCGAACACATATTTCCCAAATTATAACTATTTGAGGATCCTCAAATTATCTTCAAATCATGATAATCCGCCATTTTGGATCCATTTTGACTCAAAAATTTAAGTGGTTATATTCTGGTCACAAACTAATCCTACACACAAAGTTTGACCATTCTAGGCCGATTTGGTGATGAGATATGGAAGATTCATGAAATTTCCTGCAGCAATTTCCCCTCCAAAAGCCGTTTTTTGCTCTAACTCCCCTCCAAAATCACTGAGGAAGCTAAAATCAAAATACGTTTGTCACTTGGGCTCATTTTATCATATGACACAGCAATAAAAAATTTTCGACCCCTCCTGTACCCCACCACTATTTTAGGTTGATAACCCCCTTCCCCCTCCAACATCATGTATGGAAGTGAATTCGGGATATAGTATACAACTTATCCCCAATAACCATATGAATTCATATTAATTACATTTTTACCAACTTGAGGCTCCTCAAGCTCTACTCAAAATTTTGATAATCCGCCATTTTGAATCCATTTTGATCCAAATTCAAGAGGTCATATTGTGGTCACCAACTAACCTCACACACAAAATTTGACCTCTTTAACTTGATTTGGTGGGGAGATATGGAAGATTCAAGAAATTTCATGACTCAAAACTTCCTCAAAAAGCCGTTTTTTGATCCAACTCCTCTCAGTATGCACTTAAGAAGCTGAAATTTGCATATGTTAGTATCTGTGACTCACTCTTTCATATGAAATCAAAAACGAAAAATTTGAGCTATTTGCCTTCTCCAGCCCCCCCTCAAAATTTGAGTGATCTGCCATTTTGAAATTTATCGAAAAAAACAAAAAAACTATTTTTGCGTATTTGCAAGAAGAGTTCTTCACCGAATTTTGAGCGAATTTTTTCCACACCCGCCTGCGCAAAGTGAGTGACACAAAGAACGCAATTTCCTCAAAAACAGGTTTTTGCTGACTCGCCTCAAAATGCACTTAGGAAGCTGAAATTTAAATATGTTTGTATCCGTGACTCACTCTTTCATATGAGATCAAAAACGAAAAATGTGAGCCATTTGCCTCTTCTCCAGCCTCCCTTAAAATTTGAGTGATCCGCCATTTTGAAAGTTTTTGAAAAAAAAAAAAATACTTCTGCGCATTTTATTTTGAGCGAATTTTATGAATACTCGCCGGCGCTACGCGTGGAAAAAAAAATATATATATATAAATAATGTAACAACGCTAAGGCGATCCTTACAACGAATGACGCGATTTCCATAAAAAGTGGTTAGCCGTATAGTGTAAGTTGCCCCGCATAAACCTGCCCTATAAGCTGGTCGGACACCTCCTGAAAGTTCCAAGCTTTCATGTGGGGTCTTAACTCGACGTCGTCGTAATATACGGAGCAGTGTCATCCTCCCTGGCGTCGCGTAGTCACCCACAACCAGTCGTACGTTGTTGCTCGTTGCTATTACCCACCCCCGCCTATGCGACAACGTAGTCAGAATAAAACCGCTCGCCCTATATGAAAGCGATTTTACATGGAAACCAACCATTACACAACACCTAACTGGTTTCGAAGAAAATTGGAAAATTATAAAAAGAATATATTCCCCCCCCCCTTTAGCACGTTTAATTTCAAAATTAGCAGACTACGACTTTAGACTATTACATGAAAAAGGTAAAGAAAATATTGTCTCAGACTGTTTGAGTCGGACACAAACCTCAGCTCTAAACATGGAGAACCCACCTCCTTCTAACCTTCAACAATTCAGAATGAAAACAAAACATCAAAAATCTTAATCGACATACTCTTAGGAAAAGACTTAAAAAATTACCCTCCTCCATAAGTGAAACAACTTACCCGAAAAAGCCGAAGGTATGTTGTATTCAATAATTTACTTTACTACACAATAGAGAATAAAAAGCTACCTTTGGTACCACCCCCCTTACAAAATGAAATTTTAAAATCTTTTCACGACTACAAACTAGGAGGTGGCCATTTTGGAATCTCGAAAACCTTCTATAAAATTCGAAATAAATATTATTGAGAAGGCCTGCATCATGATGTGGAAAAATGCATGAAGTCTTGTGAGGAATGCCAAAAAACTAAAAGACAATATGGGAAAAAATCATCTCACTAGACATCTGGAAGGCGTTCTGGACGCATTAATGGCAGAGCAGGCCCAAGGTATATTGTAAGGATGGTGCGCGATTACCTACAGGATAGGATCATCACCTATGAATGAGATGAGGGCCTAGAAGAGCACAGGTTGAGCTGTGGGGTCCCTAGGGTTCAGTGTTTAGGTTGACCCTGTGGAATTTGATGTATGACAGACTACTTCGAGAAGCGATGCTGGAGGGTGTCCAAATCATTGGCTTTGCAGATGACACCCTCCTCATCAGCAAGTGGCAGATGTTGGAAGATCTGGAGGTAATGATGAACGAAGGGATAAATAGGGTCAGCACCTAGATGGAGGAAACAGGCTGTGGCGTTGGGTTCACCTAACTAGGCTACTATCGATACCACATAGAATTTGCTCGCCACGCATAAGCGAGCTCTCAGGGGGGTTCATTTTTGCGAGGCTGGATTTATTACCTCTGGCTTACCCACACGAGGCGGCTTGGTGCAAACCTGCACCACGACATGCCATTATGGTTTCGCCTTTACTTACAAAAAGGAAAAAGGTACAAAATGATAAGTATGTTAGGAAAAAGGTACAAAATGATAAGTATGTTAGGAAAAAGGTACAAAATGATAAGTATGTTTATTTGAATCTAGAAAAACGAATAGCCGAATGGAATGACGCTACTAATTAGACATATAACTTACGATACTCATCTTAAGAGGTAATTCTGATGGACAAAACACGCGGTCTTAAACGACCAAGTTTTCACAACGCAAGATCGCGATTATCGTTTAATATTACGAAATAAATGTTTTTAGTTAACGCGTATTACTTCTAATCACAATAAAAATAAGTTCACATCAAAATCACATCGATTGTTTTAATAAAAACTGAAAATAACGAAAAGTTAAATGAGAACGTGTGCATCACTTACCAACGCCATTTGCACACTGCCTTTGTCCAAAATTACAGTAAGGTATGAACACACGAAACGTGCGAGAAGATACTCGGTAATAACCTGCTTTATTACCAATAATCACGCGCGAACATATTTTAATTTTTTATTTACTTGGATACCCCCGAAAACTCATATCACAAGGCCTTGAGCTCACAGTCCACAAAACCCAGGTGATGGTGGGCACGAGGAAATACAACTTCCCTACCCTGCACATCCTGATCTAAGGAGAAGAAGTGGAAACCACAAACGTGATGAAGTATCTAGGAGTACAGGTGAACAGGTTAGCATCGTTCGCCCACCACCTGCGCCAAGTGGGTGAGAAAGCCGAGAGAGTCTTCAAGAACCTGGGGAGGCTGATGCCAAACCTGTGGGGACCAAGGGAACCAAGGAAGAGGCTGCTAGACAGCGTGGTCAACTCGGTCTTAATGTACGGCACACTGGTATGGGGGAATACTGCAGAGACCTGGAGCTGCCAGTGTAACCTGCTGAGAGTCCAAAAATGGACTGCATTATACATGGTAGTAGGGTACAGCAACACCTCACTAGAAGTCACATTAGCACTGGCAAGGACACCACCTCCCGATCTTGTTGCCTAATTGAAAAAGGCCTTCTAAGGAGTAAAAGAGACAACGCCATTACCCTCGAAGAGAGAAATTTGCATAGCGAAGAGGCAACTGGAGAAGTGGGTTACGAAGGCCTGGTCCACCAGATGGAGTCAGATGGAAATCCACGGAGTAAGTGACAGAAATGGACCAGGAATCTGATAAACGACCTACGAGGTTGGTGCAACTGAAGTCATGGAGACCTGGACTTCCATCTAACGCAGGTCTTAGCGAGTACGGGTGTTTCAACAATCTCCTTTTCAACATCAAGAGAGCACCCAGCCCAATATATGCACATTGTGCCCAGGAAGCCAATGATGCTGAGCACACCCTATTCAGATGTCTGGAGTGGTCCCCCTGCCCGATAGGCTGCTGGTATCCCTAACATTAGATGAGGACAAGTTCAACCCAGAGACACAACAATATAAAATTTCGAAACACGAACAAAATTGATCCATTACATTCAATTCTCGAAAATTTCGTTCTGTTACATTATGTTTCGTTCTGTTGCTGAAATGAATAAATTGCCCATTATGCTCTATTATTCCGTTATATTACTTTACCATTATTATAGCTCTGATTGGCACAGTAATGTCTAAAGATAGCAAGAGCATTATTGCGTGCGCATGCCTTGAAGCATTTTTCGCTTGCTCAAGAAAAAAATATTGCAAGTAAGAGAGTAAAGTAAAAGCAAAAGTGCCTATAAATTTGTAATTTATATTCAAAATTACCTACAACAATCTATAATTGAATTCTTTATAAATATTTCTTTATCATAATATTGTGATTTGTGGAAATAAATCGTGCAATAGGAACAATATTACATGTAATGATGTAATGTAACACCATTATATTGCAGGGACTGCGGAGTGGAGTTTCATTTACCTCTACCTCTCCCTCCTACATCAAGAGTGTTTAAGGTATCTCCACCTTTGTCTCCTGCCTTCAAAAAATGTAGTACCTCCGAGGGTATCTCCAAAAGTACCTCCAGGAGGCTGCCTCCGAGATGTAAATCTCAGAAATTTTTAATATTAAAAAACTACTGTGACAGTGTTTTTTTTTTTATTTTATATCTCAGTTTTACTTATGAAAATAAAATAATTTGCCAATTTTGCCATATTTTACAAATCAGCTCATCACATCATAATTATTACCTTTCAGTACTTTCTATAATTTTATTGAATAGTGGCACCAGTGATACCATAGAAGTACTTCCCAAGTAGTGATGTTCCATGTAATTCAAAGTGTAAGTTACCATTGTTAAGTTAAGTAACTTATCGTAAGTTACCAACCTAAATTACATAATATTACAAAGTCATAAATTACCACTTTCCATAATATTACCAAAATCGGCAATTTAAAAAAAATTGTTCTTTTGTTCTTTTTTTGTAATGAAATCAACATTTTTCAAAGAAAAAAAATGATGTGTATTTTTTTAACTGGCTGTTTTTTAGTACACATAATGTAGAAAAAGTTTGTTTGAAATAAAAATATCATTTTGTATAAAAAAAAATGTTATATATTGTTTTAAATGGTTATTTTTTAGTATTTATAATTTAGAAATTTAATTGCTTGAATGGAATATTATAAATAGGGCAAGGGAAAATATGCTTTTGCACATTTTCCTAGTTATAGATTATCGAACATATCGATAATTCATTTACGAATTAGAACATTCTGATTGAAATAAGTCCAACATGTTAGCACATATTTTCGCGTATTTTGCTAAAAATCCCGCATTTTTGCATACAATAACTTTTTTTAGGGAATATTTGAGAATAATTTGCTACTTTTCCTTAAATTTGGTCCTTTTTTGGGAATATTTCGATTATCGATTAATTTTCAGTATTTACCAAGATCAAAAATTTTCTGTTCTGAAAAAAAATCTAAAAAAATTACATAAATTTCCTATCTTAAAAGTTTGTTCTGTGGTTTACAAAGCGAACAATCTTTGTTGGTATATTAATTTGTGCTACGAATTTGTGATATTTATTTTCTACCTGGTTATTTAGTTGAATAGATATTACAATTTTACGAAACTGCTTCAAAAATCCTCGATTTTGATACCCATATTGTATGGGAATATTTTCGCATATTCCTTTTTTTTAGGGAATATTTAGTGCATATTTCACCTCTTTTTAGCGCATACAATATGGGCATATTTCATTGTATTTAGCGCATATTCTGCCTTGCCTAGTTATAAATAATGGGTAACTGTCTAAGAGGTAAGTAACATAAGTTATTTATAATATACTTGAAAAGGGGTAATTTATCAAGGTATAAATTACGGTAATTTAAGGTAAGTTACCACATTCTTTTGGGACTTGGAATTTTTTTGAAGTAGAAAAAAATGGCAATATTACCGTTACTAATCAAAATTATGTAACTTATTTAAATTACGTAACATTGCACATCCCCATTCCTAGTGATGTGCAATGTTACGTAATTTAAAGTAACGTAATTTTGGTAAGATACGGTAATATTGCCATTTTTTTCTACTTCAAAAAAATTCCAAGTCCCAAAAAAATGGGGTAACTTACCTTAAATTACTGTAATTTATACTTTGATGAATTAGCCCTTTTCAAGTATATTACAAATAACTCATATAACTTACCTGTTAGACGGTTACCCATTATTTATAACATTCAATTCAAGGAATCAAATTTCTAAATTATAAATACTAAAAAATAACGAATTAAAAACAATATATATAACATTTTTTTTTCTGTACAAAATGATATTTTTATTACAAACAAATTTTTTCTGAATTATGTAAACGAAAAAATAGCCAGTTAAAAAAAATACAACATTTTTTTCTTTGCAAAATGATAATTTTATTACAAAAAAAGAACAAAAGATCATTTTTTTTTTAATTACCGATTTTGGTAATATTACAGAAAATGGTAATTTATGACTTTGTGATATCACGTAATTTGTGTCGGTAATTTTCGGTAAGTTATGTAACTTATAATAGTAATTTACACTTTAAATTATGCGGCACATCACTACCTATTCCCAAGGAGTCTGTCGGAATCTCACGAACGCACATGAAATTGTCTACCGAATCAATGTTGATACGCAGTGTTGTAGGAACAAACTAAACAACGAGAACGAAGAACAACAAGAACAGAGAATTTTCATTGTTCCTTAGGAACAGGACCAAGAACGAGAACATAAAAGTGATATATCTGAAGAACAAAGAACATAACGAGAACAGAATATTTTCAAACTGAAAGATCAAAGAACAAAACGAGAACCAACTAATTAACAATGTTGAGGTACAAAAACAAGAACAAGAACGATGTAATTTTTTGTTGTTTTTCTTTCTTTTGAAAGTTCTTGATTTATTATAAAATTAATAGATATCATGAGGGGAAAGAGAAATTAAGAAACTTATACTTGAAAGGGGGTAAGTGCTACATATACCCATATAAGTAATTATTTTTCAATTATTAGCTTCAGTTGATCGATTTTCAATTTCAACAACAACATTAACTGTAAACACGTTATCAAAAAAAAAAAAAGAAAGAAAGAAGAAAAGAAAGAAAGAAAGAACAGAAGAAGAAGTTGAAGAACGAGAATTGAACAAAGAACGAACAAGAACGAGACCATAAAGGATTTAAGGAACAAAGAACAGAACGAGAACAACATTGTAAAGAATTAAAAGAACGAAGAACGGAATGAGAACAGTTGAAACATTGAGAATAAGAACGAGGCAGGAACAGGATCAAATGACTAGGTCTTTCCAGGAACAAAAACAAGAACAAGAACAGACTTATGTTCGTTCCTACAACACTGTTGATACGGTCGAGCCACAAAAAGTGGTGCGACAGACAAATGTTGATTATTCGACGAATAATGATCATATCGAGGTGAATGAGGTGTCATTGGAAAGGTATTTTTATACCAATTGCATTTTTTGTAAAAAAAAAAATAATTTTTTCTATTTCCATTCGATACTCGAATTTCAACATTTGAGCGCTAATATCTCGAAAACTAAAGCGATGATCATAATTTTTTTTTAGCAAAATGTAGAGAATTTTATCCTCTATCCGTGGGTATAAATTTGAAGAAAATTTGTTCAGGCATTCCCAAGTTATAGTAAAATAAGCATAGATGTTCCAGCTCACGAGCGAGAGCGCATTTCGTCAGCGGGAGCAAGAGCTTGCTGATTTCGAATGAGCGAGAGCGAAAGAGCGCTCATTTCGTATGAGGGAGAGTGGGAGCGAGAGCGCGCCTTCAACCATATACTATGGACTGCTAATGGTCGTACAGAAACGAACACCAAAGTGAAGCAAACAATAACAACATCATAGATGCGCTCGCGCATGCGTAGTGATATTTCAGGAATGAAAATGAAAACGCATCGAAATTTTCAATGATGAGAATGTTAAATCAACATGAAACTACTTATCTAATTTCATTAAGAATACTCAATAATTAAAATTACATTAAAGAAAGCATATTAATAATTATTTCAGTGAAACTACGCAAGTGTCAGCGCATCTAACCACTGTTGTTGTTGGATTCAGTTTCTACCATTTGAATTAGCAGTCCATAGTATATGGTCGAAGGAGCGCGCTCATTCTTCAAGAGCGGGAGCGGGAGCAGGGTTGCTAAAAAACCGTTTTTTATAATAAGAAACAAAAAACGGTTTTTTATTGTTTATAAACAGATTTTTCGTTTTAAAACAAAAAACCTCCATTAAAAAAAGAACGTGTTTAAAACATTGTTTAAAACTAGTTTCAAACAGTTTTAAGTCTGCTTTTTTTTCAGTATTCAACTATTCTAAATTTATAATGTTTATGCTCTTCACCATATCTTCATAATTGAATAAGAAAAAGTTAAGAACCATAATTATTTAATTTTTACTTGAGGACTAAGCACTACGAGCATGGAGAACCCAGCAAGCATTCTCATTCGTTTAATAATATTGTTGTCTAACACCTGTCGCGAGTCTTGACTAAATTCAAATAAGTCGACTTATTCCATTTCTTAAAAATTAAATTCAACATTTCACGTTCAGCTAGCCATTATACCCTTCACGACCTTCACTTCTCAAGTTATCAAAAGTTCAAAACATTTGAAAATGGAAATTTGAAAAAAATTTCAAAATTTAGAAGATGCCTTCACAACCTGGTAGGTAGAAAATTCTTTGTAATTAGCGTTTTTACTTGTATTTCTTTGGTTAAATACAGTAAATTTAAAGAAAAAATGAGGAAAATAAAAAACATGTTTAAAACAAAAAAAAAGTTTTAAACACATTTTGAACAGAATTTTGTTTTAAATTTCATTTTTTTTATTTTATTGTTTAAAACATGTTTTAAACATGTGTTTTAAACATTTTGGTTTAAAACGCTCAATCCTGAGCGGGAGCGCGCTCATTCTTTAGGAGCGGGAGCGGGAGCGCTCCCATATTTTTCGTGGGCGGAAACACCTCTGCAAATAAGTGAGCGATGAAACTTACTAATATGCTATCGCCACCTTTTGTGGCGCATTTAGGTAGACAATATGAAGATATTGCGTTTGGTATGGATTTTACCATTGTTTTTTTAAATTACTCGACGAATAATGATTGTATCGAGGTGAATGAGGCGTCATTGGAAAGGTATGTTTATACCGATTGCATTTCTTGTGAGAAAAAATAATTCATTAATTTTCCGTTTGATACTCGAATTCCAACATTTGAGACTCACCTCGATACGATCATTATTCGTTGAGTAATTTAAAAAAACAATGGTAAAATCCATACCGAATGCAATATATTGATATTGTCTACCTAAACGCGCCACAAAATGTGGCGACTGCGTAATAGCAAGCTTCATCGTTAGGACGCTCGCTTATTTTGCAATAACTTCAGAATGCCTGAACGAATTTTTTTCAAATTTATACCCACAGATAGAGAATAAAATTCTCTACATTTTGCTTTGAAAAACAATTATAATCGTCGCTTTAGTTTTCGAGATATTAGGCTTCAAATCTTGAAATTTGAGTATCAAATGGAAAAAGAATGATTTTTTTTTCACAAGAAATGCAATTGGTATAAAAATACCTTTACAATGACACTTTCACCTCAATATGATCATTATTCGTCGAGTAATTTAAAAAAACACTGGTAAAATCCATACAGAACGCAATATGTTGATATTGTCTACCTAAACGCGCCACAAAAGGTGGCAATAGCATATTAGCAAGTTCCATCGCTCACTTATTTTGCTATAACTTGTGAATGCCTGAACGAATTTTCTTCAAATTTATACCCACGGATATAGGATAAAATTCTTCAAGTTTTGCTTTACATTTGGCTGTCGCGCCGCTTTTTGTGGCGCGACCGTATCAACATTGATTCGGTAGACAATTTTATATGTGTTCATGAGTTTCCAACTGATTTTATTCCCAAGACGTTCGTTAAAGTGCCTCCACCTCTGCCTCTTAACAACAAAAATTTTCATTTACCTTCACCTTCAAGGCTCCAAATACCTCCAGCTCGACCGAAATAGGTACCTTCAGGAGGCCTCCTACCACTACTTTCGCCTCCACCTCTGCAGTCCCTGTTAAAAAGTTGAAAACGATGGAAGAAATAGGGGGAAATAAGAAAATGGTAAATTTTATTTAATACCTATATTCAGCGGTAATTTTGGTTTTTGAAAAACTCCTTAATACTGGCATTGTCAAGACAAGTATGTCATTGTAATCAGCAGGAAAAAACACTTTTAATCGATATATCACACAACCTATTTTAATATTGAAAAGTGATTTTTCGGAGCGGACTTTTCATTTCAACTTTTCATTAGCCCTTCCCTACGCCGGGAAATTTTTGCCTTCTGACAACCGATGTATGCGCGAGCCCATATTCGACAATCTTTTCGTACCATCGGCCATACAAACCAGTCCATCACCATCTTGGTAGTTCTGCGAGAACCAAGGTGTGATAAATTATGCACTCTCTCAAAAATGACTTGCCAAAATTTTGCAGGTATAACTGGACGCAGTTAATTACTCAAACCAGAGACTGGAAGCCGAAAGATAAAGCTGGACTTTTGGCTTTTAGCTAGTGATAGAAATTATAAAGCTGGAGCTTTTAGCTTTTGGCTTTTGAAATTATATGGCTGATTGGGCTAGCTTTTGGCTAGCTTTTGGCTGGAGGAAAATACGGCTTTTTTCGGCTTTCAGCTTTCAGCTTTCGGCTTTCAGCTTTCGGCTTTCCACTTTTATCCACCTAAGCACGTCTAATTGCAGTTGGAGGGAAAAAATATAGAAAAATCTCACTAGAAAAATCAATCTTTTTTGGATTTTAACTCGAGAAAATTGAATGTAATTTGATAATTTTATTTTGGCATGACAGCATGACGCGAATAGAATTTTACGTTTTTACTATGTTTTTACTTTTTAGTTTTTTTACTGGACTTTAATTTTTGAAAAAAGCTGTTAGAAAGCCAAAAAAATAAAGCTTTTGGCTAGCTTTTGGCTGCTGAATTATAAAGCTGAGCTAGCTTTCAGCTTTCCAAAAGCACGGACGTTAACTATAATATCTGGATATTTGGCTGATCGCAAAACGTTGCGGTGGTGGTGGCTTATAATTATGAATTTTAATACTGTTTAAAGCAACGTTGCGGTGGGCGTGGCTTACATTTCTATTTCAGAGCCGTTTTATTTACACGCAGCCAAATATCCGGGTATTATAGTTAACGTCCGTGTCCAAAAGCCTCAAAAATGACCGGCTTTCGGCTTTTTGGCTTTCAGCTTTCGGCTGGCTTCCGGTCTCTGACTCAAACCATTCATTGTACAATAACGTTGCCTTGCTCTCGGATAATTTTTTAGATTTAATTCTCAGAGCTATGCTGTTGCTTGAGTTCGGCTAGCGATAGCGATGCATATAGACGTATGTTTCTGTGCTCATTCTAAAGTGACTATGGTGATAGTGTTGTAATCTTATCGCATTAGAACAAGTTCGAGAGTGTTGTATTATACTTATAAAGTATTTATTATCGTACTTAAAATTGACAAATATTCCGAGATGTCGAGCGATGAACCAGATAGAGAGTTAACTAGTGATGAAATTCTAAGATCTATAGCGAAGGACTTGAAAAGCGTTAAAGCTACTGTCAACCAAAATGGTAAAATTTTAGAAGACTTAAGTGAAAGAATCAAAACTGTTGAGGAGCAGCAAAAGACAATGAAAGACGAGATTGATTAATTATACGAAGATGGTTATAATACAAGAAACCAGGTTAATGATTTAGAGCAATATCAAAAAAAATCAAACATTATTATTAGTGGTATCCCTAAACATGAAAATGAAAACCTCTTTGATGTATTTAAAAACTTGGCAACAATATTAGACGTAACTATTAACGAGTTCGATGTAATAGCCATTCATCGCTTACCGTCTCGTAATCGATCTGAGATACCCCAAATCATTGTTCGAATGCTAAACCATGATAAGAAAAACAAACTTATCTATAATGCTAGAAATATAAAACCGACAACTGAAGGTATCACAGAAGGTACATCGAATCCTATTTATATAAATGATCATTTATCAAAAGCAAACTCGTATATTCTAAAGAGAGCAAAAGAATTAAAGAAGTCAGGTTTAATAAAATTTGCTTGGGTGAAAAATTATAAAATTTACGTAAGGGAACGCGATGATTCCACAGCGTACCACATCTCATGCAACGAAGATCTCGATCGATTTAAAACCACGATCCAAAGCAAACTTCCTGCGACGACAGTTATCAGCGGATCATCTTCCTCCTCCTTCTCTGGTACCAGTGGAGCCCCGTTACCAGTATCAGCGGGCACACGGAAGAAAAAAAAGACACCCCAACAGACAACGCTAAATAGATACCATAAAACAACTAAGTAGCCGAACTCGGCCTCGGACCCAGAATTGCTTGGTCAGCAAGGGTCTCAAAGACCACATCCCCTCATAACCTCCTCGTCAAAACAGGGTAGTGAACTTTCGAAAACTATAAAAACAAAAAAAGTAAGAAAAAAATACTCTATTCTAGATACCATAAAGGTTGCAAGTTTGAATGTCCGTTCTCTAAAAAATAACGAAAATCTGGCTGAATTAGAACTAGCTTTTGGTAATTCAAAAATTGATATCTTAGGTCTATCTGAGATAAAACGCAACAACGAATCTATACATGAAACTAAAAATAATAATCTCTTCTGCTACATTGGCAATAACTTTGGACAGCGTGGTGTGGGATTTTTGATCAATCCAATATGGAAGAATAAATTGAAAGAATTTCGAGGTATAAACGATAGGATTGCCGTAGCAAAATTTGAAATTACCAGCAAAAAAAATTTAGTCGTAATTCAAATATACGCACCCACAGCACAATCGGAGGTCTCCGAATGCGAAAACTTCTATCAATCTCTAAGTGACACTTACGCTTTGTTCGGCAATGATAACCTAACAGTAATCTTAGGAGATTTTAACAGCCAAGTAGGGCAAAGACTTCCAGAGGAAGAAAAAATAATGGGTCCTTATTACTATGGGAAACGAAATGAGCGAGGATCGCGTTTAATGCAATTTTGTATGGAAAATCAATTAAAAATTGTTAATTCGTTTTTCAAAAAAAGGAAAGGAAAAATGTGGACCTGGATCTCCCCAAATTTGGCTTACAAAAATCAAATTGACTATGCTCTGGTACCACAAAGTCTGAAAAATCTAAAAAATTTCGATGTACAAAATTTCAATTATTTTACTGATCATAAATTAATAAAATGTGAATTAGAGATGAAGTACTCGCGACCATTAGTAAAAAAATCGCTAGGTATCAAGATCAAAAACGACTGGCTCAATTTTTACGAGAATAACATATCTGAGTATCTAAAAGATAGGGTATTACAAGAAGATAGCATTGACAAATATACAAACGAGATTGAGTCAGCAATCAAATTAATAAACCAAAAAACTATTCAACTACAATCTCACAAGAAAAATATTGAAAGTCTACCAATAGAAATTCACAATCTTATAAAAAAAAGGGATTTTTTAAGAAAAATAAGGGAAAAAACAATCAACAACAAAATCGAATTAAACTTGACCTCCAAAATCATAAGATCAAAACTAAGACAGTATAAAGCTCAAAAGAGCAACAAATTCATTAGTTCCCTCCTACAAACTACTAAGAGCACTAAACAGATGAAGAAATTTCTTTATCCTGAAAAAGTCTGGACGAATTACATATTCGATAATAAAGGCACTAGAGTATATGATAGAAGTAAGCTGAACGAGATAGCCTCGAATTTCTATGCCAATTTATACAACGATGACAAATATATCAAAGACCTTACTTTCTTAGACGCACTTGAAGAAGATGATGAGAAAATCCCAGAAATTACCATAGATGAATTAGAGTTCGTGATTAAAAATTTGAAATCAAATAAATCTCCGGGATCAGACGGTATAAATAATGAACATTTAAAATTTGGTGGTAGGGTTTTATGAGAGAAGATCCGGTTTCTCTTCAATAAAATTCTTTTTGAAGGTACAGTCCCTAGTTCTTGGAAAAAGTCTGACATAATTTTGATTTTCAAAAAAGGAGACAGGCATAAAATCGACAATTATCGGCCAATAAGTATTAGCCCCACGCTTTCAAAACTTTTTTCAAAAATTATCACAAACCGTATTACCAGTTATTTGGAGGCCCATCAACCAAAAGAACAGGCAGGATTCAGAAAAAATTGGTCCACTATTGATCATCTACAAGTTATCAACCAAATTATAGAAAAAGGCAATGAATATAATATGGACATTCAACTAGCATTTGTGGATTTTACAAAAGCCTTCGATTCGCTAAAACATAGTTTTATTCTGAAATCAGTTTTGAACCAAGGGGTACCACTAACATATGTAAAAATTATTATCAAATTGTACCAAGATTTAAGCGCTAGAATAATTACAGAAAAGCCAGGGTCTTACTTCAGAATAAAAAAAGGGGTCAAACAAGGTGACCCCCTCTCGTCCCTTCTCTTCTCATGTGCACTAGAGGAAATATTCAGAAACATAAGTTTTGAAAATATGGGAATAAAAATTAACGGGGAACTCCTCAATAACCTAAGATTTGCGGATGATATCGTCCTAATTTCTGATAACCTACCCCAATTAAAGATCATGCTTACCGAGTTACAGGAAAAAAGTAGAGAAGCAGGCTTGGTTATGAACTTTAGCAAGACTAAGATACTATCAAAAACACCTGAGCAAACCAGTATCCAAGTTAATAACACACCAATTGAATTTACCGATAGCATAATCTATTTAGGGCAGCTAGTAGCATGGGATAACCGTATGTCAAAAGAAATAAACAGAAGAATAGCTTTAGCTTGGAGTAAATTTTGGTCGTTGAAGTTCATATTTAAGGGCAATTTCAGTAACAAAAATAAAAGTGAAATTTTCAACTCTGCAGTAATCCCAACATTAACATATGGCTCGCAAACATGGACCCTAACAAGAAAAGAGGAAACGAAATTGGAAACAGCTCAAAACGCAATGGAAAGGGCAATGTTAAAAATAAGCAAAAGAGATAGATTCCCAACCAAAAAAATAAGAAAAATATTAAAATACAATCTCAGGGCAATTTTTGTAGCGAAAAGAAAAAAATGGGACTGGGTGGGACATATTGTTAGGATACGGGACGAGAGGTGGACATATAAGGTCACAAATTGGTTTCTAAAAGAAGGTAGGCGCCCTGGACGACAAAAATTGAGATGGAGGGACGATGTGGTGAAATTCATCTCAAACCCATTTTACCACCGGATTGCTGACAACAGGCTCGAATGGGCGAGGTTGAGGGAGAGCTACGCTCGGTGCTCGGGCATCGGATGATGTTTGTAAATTGTAAATTTAAATTTAAATTTAGTTTTTAGTTTTAAATTTCGGCTGTTTTTAAAGTCTAAATTTAAGAGTATTTATAAAGATGTAATCACTTATATCCGAATAAAGCTTAATGTAAATGTAAATGCTGTTGCTTAATAACCTCTAGAGTTCCCTATCGACAAGTTACTCCTATGTGATCTCCGTGAAATCGATAATAGATACGTATTATGCTGATGGCCTCAATGCGTGACAACACAATCGGCTGGTACATTTTTGGTCCCTTCTTGCGACGCTTTAGTACGTGTCAAGTATGTGGGGAATGCAAACGAAGTCGGCCTACCTACTGTTACATCACACGCTGATTTCAAATCAGCGCCAAGGGCTTGCACCATGGGAGGTGTTGACTTGCAACAAAATTAAACTTGCCATCTTCGCCGTTATATCGACTCAATTTCAGTGGTAATTCTACTTGTTGCCACCATACCTTTACATTAATAGAAAGAAACAGAGGCAAGTCGATGTTAGAAACTGCAGTAGCTTACTCGACTGCCATGTACTTGATTTTGTTTCAGATTTTTGTTCTTTCTCATTATCGCTCGGTAGCATTTTTAATTACCAAACGAAAACAAAAATTTAATGCTAAGAAGGGGTCACCCCTCCACCAATTTTGAGGTGATTAATAAAGGTACACTTATTAGAACAGTACCTACGTCTTATATTTTGTTAAACTATACTGAGTATCTCCTAACTACTACGATTACAAACACTACTTTCCGTCTTAACTAGTGACGCGCGCTGATGCACGCAGGTGGAACATGACGTTTGCCAACATCAACCAAATTGTGCACCGACCGAGCCACCACAGTTTATTTTTATGCTTTTTGTTTTAGATGTATTCGCATTGGGTAATCGTAGCAGTATTAATAATTTGTGCACATGCCACTCACAAACGGTAAGCAGTTTTTTAATATATGCATAATATTAATTATGAAAGGGATTGAAGTTCATTTAAATAGAAAATAAAACATTAGTAAAATGCAGAAGACGAATTTCGTAGTCCATAAATTGAAAAAAAAAAACAATAAAATTAGGACTGAATAACAGAGGGATGAATAAACTAATTAATAGTAATAATAATTTGAAGTTTGAAATTTATTGACTTCACTGTTACAGTATAACTAATACAGGTGCTAAATGACGCCTCCCTAGAGCGCTAGCAGAGTATGGGAACGGGATTACCATTATTATTACTACCTATCTAATCCTAGCAAAACGAATGTAGTGTGTATTTTGACATTATGTTAGAGGGAATCATTCTCAATCTGCAATAGTTAATTATATAATTATATTTTTGGAAAACCATTTGTACACTTAGTAGGGCTATTGTTTTGATTTCTGTAGTGTCAGTTATTTTTGCTGGAATGGTCATAAATTTTTGAAAATTTGCATTAATAATTTCTGACAAATTTGTCAGTTCTTTTTGCAATTCTATTAATCGTTTATGTTGTATTATTACTTCATCTCGAAGGGTATCATAATGTTCTTTTAAAGTTTTTTAGTTTGTGTATGTGTTAGCAATTTCATCATCTTTTACCAAATTACAACAAAAGTGGAAAAATGTGCTTAACGCATGGATTCCTCTTTTTGCTTTCGTCTGTAAGGTGTTATGTATATCAAAGAATATGCTATTTGCTTCATCATGAGTCATCTGCTCTAGATTTTAGATCATCTCAAAGCGATGTTCATATCCCTCATCTATGGTTAAGTAGGTATCTTTGCATACGTTTTGCGTTATTTTGTCTAGCGTACCAGTTACTGCTTCTTTGTTTAATCCCAAGGGTTGTCTAAAGATTATTAATATGGTATGATGGTAAATAATCTTATCGGGTTATTTTTTAAATACGACTCCTGATGTTATTTTCATCGTATTATTTTCCGCGTTTTTCAAGTTAATTATTATGATTGAAATGACAAGTATCATCGTACAGTTCTTCACCCTGCAACAAAGGAAAATGAAAGGAGTTAGAGTAGGAATGCGCGCAAGGATAAGTATAAGGAAAGGGATAGGGAGGAGGGTTTTAATTGCTGATATCATTTATGATTTGATCATTATTTGGGTCGTTTTCATCAAATTCAGTATTGCCATGGCTAGTTTCTTTATTATCTCTCTCATTCAATTTTTTATTTTTGTCATTTTCAATTTCTCTCATATTTTCTATGTCATCATTTTCATATTTTGTTTTCGATTTTCTTTCTTTATATTTTTTCATTCTATTTATGCGCACTAAAATTTCTCTACCATTTTCTTTTATTTTGTAGGCAAGGTCACCAAGTTTTTCCATAACTACATATGGTCCTAAGTATTCCTCGTCCATTTTACTCTTTTTTAACATATTTCTTATTAGTACTTTTTCTCCTTTTTGAAACACTTCTTTAATCCTCGATCTGTTTTCATTTTTTGCATTGTCTTTAAAATGTTTACTCAACAGCTGAGGTACAGTGTTCCTAAATTCATCTATATTTTTTATTTCAATCTCTCGTTCTTTGGATGTCGTAGGTATTTTTAACTTTTGTTTCAGCGTATCTTCATCCTTTCCGAACATTAAGTAAAACGGCGATTTGAAATTTAATACTCTAGTTGGCGTACAGTTATATGCATGGATTATATGCTTCAAGTCACGGTTGATATTAAATTTTATATTATGGTGTATAGCTTTTTAAATTTTTTCTTTTATTGACAAATTAGCTCTCTCCACCTGTCCATTGGAGCTAGGTGAGTATGCTGGTATTCTTCTCATCTGGATTTTATCATTTTTACAATATTCTTCGACCTCTTTTGCTACATATACTGTTCTATTATTAGTCAAGATTGTTTGAGGCTTCATATAATTTACTGACAACTCATCAGGTAGTTCAATTATGTCATTTGCTGTTACTGTTGTGTAACTTTCGTGAAAATAAATTTTGAAAATTGATCAATCACTACAACAATGTAGTATTTTCTATTTTTTATCATGATGGGGCCCATTATATATAGTGACACTTGGGAAAAGAGGTTGGGTGGGGGGTTGATTCTTTCTTTTAGATGTCCGCTTTTTTTTAACTTTTCTATTTGTTCTTTGGCATGTATCGCAGCTCTTGACATGTTCGGTCACATTAAGATACATACCTTCCCAATAGCATTGGTTTTTCAGTTTTTCGTATGTCGCTTTTTTGCCTAGGTGGCTTGATTTTTTGTGCGTATTAATCAGTACTTCTTCAACCATATTTTTTAGAATTACCGGTAATAATAATAAATTAATTTTTTTGAATTTTTTATAGCATGAAACTCCATTTTCATTCATGATATATCGTCTACTTTTTCTTTTTATTCTTTTATGAATTTGATTTACATCTTGTTTATTGAGTAATAATTTTTTTATATCGCTTAATTCCTCGTCTTGTCCTTAGCTCTTAACAAAGTCGTTGGCAATTTCTAATTTTGTAGTGTTTATAGTTTCACCTTCGGTGACTAAACGTGACAATAAATCTGCCCATACATTACCTGCTCCATTTATATGCTCAATCTCGAAATCGTATTGGGCTAATTTTTGTACAATTCTTGTTAAATTTTTAAGGTTGAAAGTTTTTCGGGATGATATTTCTCCGGTAAGGTCTTTGTGGTCGATTAATATCGTAAATTTATTCATGAATAAATATGGTCTAAACGCTGTAATCGTGTCGATTAATGCTTGAAATTCAAGGTTGTACGCTGACCTGCATTTTTTACATGGTGGTAATTTGTGTAAGTAGTACGCTATAGGCATGGGTTTGCCTATGTTAGTATCATATTGCGTTAACACGCCACCAACGGCTCTAGCTGACGCATCAGTTTCTACATAGATTTGTTTATTAAGATAAAATATTTTCAATATTGGTCTAGATGCTATTATTTGTTTCAAATTTTCAAATTCTTCTATATGCTCAGATGTCCATTCCACTAATTCGTTATATTTCTTCCCTCTTGATGTTAAATCAGACATTTTGATCGTTTTTTGAGCGAAGTTGGGAATGTATTGACGAAAGTATCGCATTGCTCTTAGTACTCTTTGAACTTCCTTCACTGTTTTTGGATTAAGCAATTGTGGTAGGGCTTTTACATTTTCATTGTTTAGCTTGACTTTTCCATTTTTAATCTCGTGTTCCAGAATTTCTACTTCATTTGCGAATAATCTACATGTATTTGTTTTTAATTTTAAATCGTCTTCATCCAGTATTTTTAGCACGTTGCGTAATGCAGTTAAGCTTTCATCAAAATTTTTGCCAAACACACATATATCCTCAAGGTAAATTGTAATTGATTTATATAAGTGTTATTGTAATTTTCCACGCAACTCCCTATTTATAGCAGCAGCTGATGTTTTCATTCCTTGTGGGAGCCTTTTAAAATGGTAGAGATCTGATTCTAATTTAAATGCTGTCAGGGGCGTACCGAGGACATTCTTCAGGAGGGTACCGTGAAATTTTATCAACTGTTCACCTTTTTTTTTTTTTTTTTTTTTTTTTACTCTTCAAAAAATTTAAAAATAGCTGTAATAATACTGTGTAAGTCGTCAAGTTTACCAACTTTATGCTAAAACTCCGAATTTATCAACTTTCCAAAAGCCAAAGGGGCTGCGTCCCTGGTTGTGCGCTATACATGATATAAGTTGGCATCAGTTCAAATTTATTCGAGTTCTTATTTTCCCAAAAGAAATTCAAGTTTCCAATTTCAGTGTTGAACAATTATAAACTTCCCAACTTTTCAAAACACCTGGAGGGGAAGCTCCCCCATCCCCCCCCCCTTAGTTACGCCCCCTGAATACTGTTATCTTGCATGAATCTTTATGTAAGGGAATTTAATAATATCGTAAAGCTGAATCAAGTATGGAAATAAATTTTGCATCATGCATGTTGTCGATTATTGTGCTTATTTTATCTACAGTATTTTGATCTGGTCAGATTTTTTTGTCAAGTTTTTATAATTTACTAATAATCTCAGTTATTCGCTTTTTTTCTTTTTAATGAATGCTGGGGCACAGTAGGGAGATGATGATCTTTCTATGATGCTACTATTTTCTAATTCTTTTATTAATTTAAGTGCCTCTTCCCTTCTTTTATTGCTAGTGGGTAAGGGGCATATTACTGGGGTATCATCACTTAATTTTATTTTGTAAAGTTCTAGTTTAGCTTCTTTAAGATTAGTTATTTTCGTCGTAAATATGTGTTTATATTTATGAAGTAGGTCATACGCGTTTCGTTTTTGTTGGTTAGATATTTTATTTGATATCATGATGGGAATTTCATTTAGGTCTTTTATTGGTTCGTCGTATAATATGTTTATATTTTTTACCTTGTCTTCTGCGATATTCAGCACTTTTGCTTAGTTTCGCTGTTCTACTGTACCTAGCCTCTGTCCGATATGTAAATACAATTATTGTTACTTATTTTTATTACGCCATCATCGTTTTTTACTGATATTCCTACATTATACAACACGGCAGTTGTTTTAATTGTTTTATCTATATCTGCAAATTTGAAGCACGCGACTAAGCTTGGTGCTAAAATAATCATTTCTGTGCATACCAACTCGTTGTTTTGAATTAAAAATATTTCTTGTTGTCTTACGTTATTTATCCATTCTTTTCATATTGGAATTTCGACCCTATAATTGAAACTAATTTTTATATCTTTAAAATTTATTATTGCTTCGTACTTTGCGATGAGTGATTCTTATGATAAAAGAAAAACAAAGGTTTTCGTGGAACGAATTACATTTATTATAGTAATATTTTATATGAGTATTACAACACTGATTCAGTCTTAAAGAATAAAATAAATTTGCGTAATATAAAAATGAGTGCGCGTTGAGTTTGTTCCCGTAAAAGTAAACCTCCACAAAGCAGTGGCACTGAGAGCAATTTTGGGCCTTGGGGGAAATTGTTATAGGGGCCCTTAATATACTACTTTTTGGTAGAAGGGGTTTTAGAGTAATATTCTTTTTTTTAATTGAAAAATCATCATGTTTATACTTATGTATATTATGAGAAAAAATGAAAAATGAATCATAATTTTTAATTCAAAAGCAATTAAAATAAAGTGGTACTCTTAATTCTTAAATATAAAAAATAATTAAAAATGCACTTTTCGTGCCTTTTTAAAAGCAAGGTTTTCAATAATTTTTTCAAAATTTATTGTTCGATCTAACTTGTTCTCTATTGATAGCATTCCTAGCCCGTTTAACCTTTCCTGGCTCATCACTGACCTATTGAAACTTTTTATTCTTTTCAAAACGCTGAAAGATCTTTTGCCCGAAGCAACTGTTACAGGAATGGTACAAAACATACGAATAGCAATGCATACTTTTAAAAACAGCATATTCAGTTTGTGCTCAGTAATTACATTTAGCAATTCAATAGGTGATAAAACATCTTTTCCAAATTCGGCGTCATGCATCTTTTTCAAATGTGCAATTTCGTCAAATATGTTTTTCGTATTTAAGTCCTTTTTATTTTTTTTCCCAAGAATATAAAATTCTACTTTTCCCACTAAATTTGAATATTAGTCACAAAATAAATCTCAAATTATAACTGGCAAATGTGTATAGAATTTAAAAAATCAGAATTCCACATGAATAGAAAAACATGTTCTGTTAGTCTATATGAAAAATTAACAACATTGAGGGAGATGACTTTAATTATGTACTTATAATAGGTACGGGCCCTTCAAAAAGTCCGGGTCGGGAGGAACTTCCCCCGCTTCCCCCCTTTCGGCGCCACTGCCACAAAGTGGTGGTCCACTGGCAAAAATAATGCTTTATCACGTAAGTGCTAGGTGTGCAATCACCGTCTTGATTGCCGACCTTTAGGTAGTAAGTTAAGTTACTGCGCTGAGTTTTTGTTATTTTAATAAGCGCTGAATTTTATAGTTTTGCGCACAAGGCAGCAAAATATCAAAAATAGTTTTATTTTTATTTTTTCGCGCCAAAGGCTGCGAAAAAAGTAATAAATTTTTATTTATTTATTAAGGAGTTGTGATAAGTTTGCGCCTGAGGCTGCGAGCTTTTCAAAAAGTATTTTTTTTTTTTTGTTGTTTATAAAGTAAGATCGCCCCGAAGGCAGTAATCTTCAAAAATTGTAATCGCCGATCGTGCAATATCAACGAAAGGCGAGTTGTTCTGAGCTCCGTTTTCTGTGTGGAATAGCCACGTTTGTATAGCTTATAAACGCGTTGTGACGCCCTTAATCAGTGAGTTCCAAACTATGTCACTGATATCTCCAACTCGTTTAGTAAAGTGTAAAACGTTGCCGTTCAACGTAACGGTGCGCTTACGCGCCCGTTACAAATGCCCCCCCCCCCCAAAAAAAAATCGTATAACAAATAAAAAAAAAATTCTTGTAATTAATTAAAACATAATTATATATTATATACAGATTATATACATCATTTTTATAATTTATAAAACGGTTTCTTTACATATTTACGTGCATTGGAATTTTTCCTTTTCTTCTTATTACGAGCCCTTAGGTAGGCTCCTCTACGCTCTTTGCCCTCACGTCTTTTTTTGAACCTCTGTTGATGTTGTTGCTGTTGTTGTTGGTTTGTTGTTGATTTCCGCTCTCATTTTTTGTATCATTTCATCCATTTCCCTGATCAGCTCCTCCTCGTTCTTTCTTACTCCCTCCTCAATCATTTTCTCCAGAGTTTTCGAAACCGTTTCTCCATTCCTGGCGATATTTGGATGGTGACTCGCCTCACCTCCCTAATTTGAGTCAATCGTTGAGCGTTCAACTCATTTACCATACGTGCATCTTCGTGTCCTTTCCATGGTCTGCCTCCTTCCACTATTATAAACTGTTCTTCGCGCCACCAGACTTGTCGGAGAAGGGTTAGGTCTGGAGGAAAGCAATTCCTCAGATGGCGAATTTCCTCTACTTTGGCGTAATTCATTACCAACATTTTTTCTTTTCACGCACGTTTGCAGCAAAAATTTAAAAAACGCTATTATTGAATATTTCGCACATTACTGCAGCGAAACACGATTAACTTTCGAAAACAAAAATTACTTTCTTTACGAAAAAAAAAAACAAGAAGATTATTTGCGCTAATAGCAGCAAAAATATCGTACTAGTTACGTAGATAATGTTTTCATTTAATTTAAGTGAAATGATACAATGAAATTGAAAGAATTTGTTTTTCGTGTGATGACTCACTTTGCCTTTGTCACTTTAAAGAAAAGATATCTCTTGATATGATTGTTGTAGGTACTTATCTCGACGATTACATTTACATTTAAAGTTGTACCTTCTTATACCGTTATGCAAACGTAAACAATAATATTTACACATCGACCAATTGTTATAATATATTTATTTGTTGGTAAATTATCGTGTGATTACTCGGTTGTGTTTTTTATTATTTACGATCAAGTAATTTTTTACCTACCATCACTAGAAAAAATGAAAGATGATGACCATATATGATTGCTTGTTTTATTTCTATTTTTCATGAATTAATGTGTGTTGATAAATAACGGGTAAATGATAATCGTATAACAACTTTATCGTGGTTAGCGATCATTATAATCAACGTATTTTATCGCTTTAAGTGTTCGGCAGTTGCCGTCTTTTCTATTCCTTCTCTATCTCTTACAGTATACGTATTTGAACCTATTTTGTTTACCACATAATATGGTCCTTCGTATTTTGGAAATAGCTTTTTAGCTAGGCTATGACCAGCACTTAATAGCTGATGAAGTTTAAGAAACACCTCATCGCCGATACCTATCTTTTTACACGTTCATTTCATTGAATTGAATTTCTCTTCTTTATCAATATCACTTTTGACACAATGATATCTTACGTAATTTACTACAGGTGATTCATTGATTATGTCATCTATGTTGAAAATCAGAGGAAGTTTTGCGAGTTAGTCCACTTTATCGTTACCGTAATCATTTGAATGCCCCTGTGCTTTTATCCACATGATTTTTGTGAATCCTTTTCTGAGTTCAAACAATTCCCCCCATTGTACTTGATTTACCATTATACTCATTTTTTCAGTTGCTCCATTAAAAACATAATTTGAATCAGTATGTATAGCTATTTGTTTCTCGTCATGTGCAGTTAAGATTTCAAGTGCCTCGATAACAGCAGCTAATTCGGCTTGGTTGTTAGTATCACAGTTTGATATATAACGTGACACATTAGCTTCATGCGTATTTGTGAACCATATACATATCACAGCACGTGCATTTTTTGTTCCATTACCACGACATGCTCCATCAGTAAAGACATGGACAAATCCTTGTTCCTCTTTTCCAAATTTTGAAATTATTGTGTTCTTAACTTGGGCACATTGATTCATACCTAAGGTTATTTTACTGAGTTCTTGCTCTGGATCTTCGAGCAAATTCAAGTGTGTAAATTCTTTGAAAGGGTTAATTTCTTCCTCTCTCATAATGTATGCAGGAGTAAGTCCATGGTGTAACGGTATATTATTTAAGCATTTTTCAATATCTTGAATATATATCTGCCAATTTCGATGTGAGTATTCAGTTTGTGGTAATGATTCGGAATCTTACTCGTCGGTTTTTTTTTTTTTTTTGCTCAATTTTTCACGCTGAATTCAAAAGTGAACTCCGTTTCTCGGACCGACCTTTATTTATCGAGATATTTCAATTTAAACTTACACATATAATACCTACGTACTGATTAATATGGGAGCACTTTCACTCGTTAGCATTCTTAGCATTAGGCATATTCGTAATACAATCATATTATTGAATAAAAATTATAAAAAAAAAAAACTCGAGGAAAATAATGTGGTTTTTAAAAATTTCTCATTGTAGTTTTTTTTTTATAAAAAAATCTCTTGAGGTAAGGAATGTACGAAAAGGATAAATTGAGGTGAGGAATGTAGCTTTTAGGTATAGTGATTTTTACATGAATTTTTTACAATTTTTCACTTTTTTTTTCTTGTCAAGTCCTTACCTCAATGCATTTATCTTTTTTATACATTCCTTACCTCAAGAGATGTTTTTTTTATAGAAAAATCTTATCACAGTACATACCTAAGAGCTACATTCCTCACCTCAACTTATCCTTTTCGTACATTTCTTACCTCAAGAGATTTTTTTATAAAAAAACATACCATGAGAAATTTTTAAAAACTACATTACGCCACATCAAGTGTTACCATGATGTTTTATATGCTTAATGCTAGGAATGCTAACGAGTGAAAGTGCTCCCATATTAATCAGTACGTAAGTATTATATGTGTAAGTTGAAATTGAAATATCTCGATAAATAAAGGTCGGTCCGGGAAACGGAGTTCACTTTTGAATTCAGCGTGAAAAATTGAGTAAGAGAAAAAAAAAAAAGAAAAAACCGACAAGTCAGATTCCGAATCATTACCCAGTTTGTAAATGCTCGTTAGCGTATATTTGCGCTCGTAATTTATTTCCAAGTTCTCTCTTCACCCGCTCAGCTGGATTTGCTTGTGCATGAAAGGCAGCGATGAAAAATGTTTTTATGTTTTTTGATTTTAGGAATTCATCCCAATCGTTACTTCGATATTGCCTACCATTATCAGACAATATATATTTCACCCTGTAGCCTTTGTTTTCAATTTCACTCATAATCTTTTTAGTTTCTCGTATTAACGCTTGTGACGTCATACTTCGAAGTGGACGAAGCCAGACACCTTGCATGTAATGCATTTTTTCACAGCCTTTTTAACGATCTTCTCCATTATTCAAAAACCAGAAGTTTCGTTTGATTAATGACGTTGTTTTTCCACCTCCTGGATGAGTAAAGTACATATAGACATAGGTGATGAGATCATTCATTAAGTGAATACGTAACACAGGTATCGACTTGGTATCTGTTACGTGATGTAATATATGATTTTCAATAACATGATCTTTGTGTTTTTCGGTTGACCTTATTTTATGTAATGTTTACTCATAAAACGTATCTCTAGTTTGATGTTCTTATAAATTCGATAAGCATTTTCCAAGCAATTTAGGCATTTTTATTTTAAATAGTAGGATCTTTTGTTTTTCTACATCATCTTCAAATATGATCACCAGACTTGTTTTTGAGATACACTGCACATAAGGCTCCAATTTGAAATTTTGTAGGAAGAGTAGTCATTTTGTAACTCGATTAAGGCATGTAAGATTTTCTTTTGCCTTCTTAATAGTATTGAATGTAGTAGACAGTATGAGAATTGTGTTTCCTAAACACAGTTTGATGTTTTTTTAGCAATCGTATATACGCTGAAGATGATTTTCTCATTGGGTAGGTACGCTTTCTGTCGCGCATTAAATTTATGACTATGGTAGGTAACGATGCATTGTTTTTTTTTTGAAAAATTATTGAATTATAAGTGTCGTCATACATTATGATTTCTATGTGAAACGGTAACTCGTAATTTATATAATGTAACGTTATTCAGCATTCAAGTTTTTCCCTAATTGTTCATAGCGCTGCCTCTTGTGGCTTCGACCAGACGAACTTAGTTATTTTAGTTAACAGAGTTTGTAATGGTGCTACCGTCTCAGCATAATCGATTATATAAATTAGTGTTGCCGTCGAGACCAAGAAATCTCGTCTTGTCTCGAATCTCGTCTCGAAAAAATCTCGAAACTCGAGAATCGGTCTCGTCTCGAAAATTTCGAGACGAGAAATATATCTCGAATTTCGAGAAATGTTATTACGAGACTCGAGACGAACATTTTCTCGATTTCTTCGAGACAAGATCGAGATTTCTTGAAGACAAGATCGAGATTTCTTGAAAATGTGAGATGGGTTTAAAGTGTTGCACGATGTTCTAATTTTTAGCGGACTTTACTTTCAAAGTAAATCCGCTTTGCGTTCTTTCAGTTTCTTAGTTTATTTATTCATTTAATTAATTATATAATTTTTTCTTCTCGTTCTCGCGCGATAACTCGAGTAAAAGTGATCGAATCGGAACGAAATTCGAAGGGAGGGTTAGGGTAGTCAAGTTCTAAAGCTGATTAGCTTTTTGGACGTGATCGGACGTGACTTAGCGTGAGTTGAGGTTTTTTGTTCTTGCGCAATAACCTGAGCAAATGTCAACAAATCAAAACTACGGTTGGAGAAATGTTGGGTGTAGTAGAGGTCTGAAGCTGATTAGTTTTTGTGGGTGATCGGACGTGAGGTGGGATGAGGAGATATGCGTTGAGGTTTTCCCGTTCTCCCAGGATAACTTGAGTAAAACTTGATGGATCGAGTTCAAACTTGGTGGAGTGTGTTGCTTCAGAGCTGATTAATTTTTGGAGGTGATCAGGCGTGAGGTGGCGTGAGGAGGCATGATTTGAGGTTTTTGGTTCCCGGATGATAGCAGGAAGGAATGGTTGAGTATTATAAGTGATCAGATTTCAAATTCATCAGAACGTGAGCTGATTCAATGAAACGTGAGGTCACAGTTTTTCCCTTTGTATCAAAAATTTATCAAAATGTGTTGCGGATGGCTGAAAGAGTTGGCGTAATAGTCTTGGAATTAAGTGTTTCTTGGACGTGAGTAGATGTGATTTCGTGTGACGTGACGTGAAGTGACATAGCTTGAGTCGAAAGCAATCGACACCAAATTGGGAGAATAGGTAGAGTACGTAGATTTTCAGCGATTATTAGTTTTTCAACTTGAGGAAGGATGATTTAACATGAGGTCACATTTTATTGTAAACCTTCGTTCTCTCGTTGTAACTAGAGTAAAACTTGACAGATTGACTCGAAATTTTGAGGAGTGGTAGACTGAGTAGGTCTCTAGAATTGATTGATTTTTGAAGTCGATTGAACATGACGTAACATGACGTCATGTAATTTCAATTTATAATTTAAAATATGAATTTTAAAAATGAGTATCAGCCTCGGAACCGAAGGAGGCGCATAAGAAGAAAAGTTGGTCATATAGTGAACTCGCAAGATTAGCGAAAAAATGAAAATTGGAAAAGAGATAAGGAATCAGGAACAATAGTATAGCGTTTAAGGATGCGTCATCATACTTGTGTTCGTACGTATTATGCGTATAGATTGAGGTACGGAGTTACATACTACAATGACTCATTACCTATATTAACACAACGTTACGTGCGAGTATGAAATTACAATGAAAAAATGCCTAAGAAAAGTTACTCACATTGATGGTATAAGACTATAAATACATTTATAGGCAATTAGGTATTGTGATTCCACTTACTTTCGTAATTTCATGAGTTCATACCACGAAAAAAGATGAAAAATGTAGACGTTAAAAATGAATAAATGTTTACAAATTTTGAAATAGGTACATATATATATATTCTAAATTGATGCAACAAAACAATTAATGAGTGAGATGAAAACCCATGATGGTAATACATTCTACCTCAATAATTATGTGCGTGAGGAGATTGAAATATTTTATTTATTCTCAGTTTGCTATTTTGGGAAGTTTCCAAGATTCTCGTCTCGAAAAAGCCTAGAAATCTCGTCTCGAAAGAGTCGAGAAATCTCGATCTCGTCTCGAAAAAGTCGAGACTATTTCTCGTCTCGAATATTTCGACCATTATTTCTCGAAACTCGAGACGAGAAACTAGTCTCGAATTTCGAGATCTTCATTCGAGAGTCTCGAAATCTCGTCTCGTCTCGCTCGACGGCAACACTAATATAAATTGAAAGCGGTTTTTCTAGGTTACGGCATCACGTCTGAACCACCGGAGCGATCAAGGCGAAAATAGCACCAACAAACGCGCAATAACGCGCGCATGGTTTGTGTGAAATAAAATTTACGAAAAGTGCGATATTCGGGTCGTAATTAGGCTCTAAAGTGCCCAAAAAACGACGACTTTTATAGACGTTTCAAAGTGGTAACTGGTTCAGGGGTTAGACGTGGTTGGTTTTCGTTTCGAAGCGAGCGCGTACGTTCGTACAAAGGCCACAGTGGAAAGTGGGTTGGTTTAGTTTTTAAATTTGACGCAGTGTTACCACGCAAGATACTTTTTACCTTTAGGTGTGCATTGCGTGTGTTCTTCAATTCGATGCAGTGTTACCGCGCGAGATATTTCATTGGTGTTTTTAATAGGGGGCACGATAGTGTTTTTTTCTGTGTCTAACGATAAGTTAACTTTCTTTTTTCGTTTTTTTAGCTGAGTTTTTAACTAAAAAATGACAGCTATTACAGCCCACCTGATTCGGGAAGAGAAGGTCAGGGGAGGGTGGGGTTGTCAAATCTTTGCGTTTCAGACCATTTGTAATCATCTACCAAATGTCCAACTCTTTCATATCCAAAAAGTTGGACATTTGCCAGATGATTACAAATGGTCTGAAACGCAAAGATTTGAAGACCCCAACCTCCCCCAGACCTTCCCTTCCCAGATCAGGTAGGCTGTAATAGCTATTGTTTTTATTGAAAACTCAGCTAAAAAGCAGAAGCAGCAGTCAAAGTCGCTCAAATAGAAGCTCAATACAATCCGCAAATCTATAAATTTATGACGGATCAGGAAGAAATCTTCTCTGAAATGTTAGTGAAAGGGCACTTCTTGAAACAAAACGTTGTTGAAAACATCCTTCTCCAATAATACATGTTTTTTCCCCTTTTTTTTTAGCTCCCATACTAATGTAACATCACGTTATTGGGCAAATAATTAATGTAATATATCTGAATTCATCATCATTAATTTGTAAATACATTAACGTAATAGTCACAGCATAATTGTTTTTTGTTTGTTTGTTTTTTTTTTGTGTTATATTCTGTAATGTAATTTTAATAGTTTTTTTTACGTAAAATTAACGTAAACACGTATAAAAGTTTGTAATGTAAATATATTGTTCTTTATCGATTGTAAGAAATAAGATCACTTTTCATTAGTATATAAATTTTTTTTTTCTCTTTGATACACATCTGTCATCTCTAATGTATTTCATTCTTATATTTCTATTAAAAATTAACATAATAGCACGAACACGAAATAGAGCAATTTCTTTTTTTTCATTTAATTAATCGTCGAGATATAAATGTTGTTTGAACGTGCATTTAAACTAAATCCATGTAACGCTGTTTATCAATCTATAATGGAGCACGTTATGTATGTTTCAAGTAAATAAACATAAAATGTCAAAAGGTACACATGGGAGCTCGATCCGTTCTCCAATGCAAAAAATCTGAGTGGAGTTGGAAGTGCGCCAGTACCTACTCAAGTGCTGATACCACCTTCCAGCATACTATCAATTATCACAAGTACACGGGTATTACCAGTATACTACTTCAAAACTATTGTTCGTTTGTCATTAGCCGTTACATCATTGATCATTTTGTTCATTATCATCAATAAAATCAGAAAAATGCTCGAGTTTAAAAATATTTTCAGTTTAGAGAATGCCTCAACTTCATTCAAGGCCAATATTGGCCATTTATGGCAGCATTTTATTGAAAGTTTGAAACAAATATGCGTAGTTGCGCGAGCACATGCGCGCAAATGCCCGAGCAGCACGCAAGATTTTTTAAATGCGCACATTTTGCCATCCCTGTTAGTTACCATGTAGTTACCACAGAGTGGCTGGGCGCGTTTGCGTTCAGGAACACGCGTTTGAACGGAATGGGTGAGATTCTCTTATCAATTGAACGAACGCAGAATGGAACAAAAAGAATAAAAAATATAAAAGTTGGAACAGAACGGAACGTTTTTCTTCCTTGCACGTGAATTTTAAATGCCGTTTATTTATCGTTCAAGGAGAAACTTGTGTTTTTGGGTTTTTATTTT
This sequence comes from Phenacoccus solenopsis, assembly GCA_009761765.1. Taxonomy (NCBI): domain Eukaryota; kingdom Metazoa; phylum Arthropoda; class Insecta; order Hemiptera; family Pseudococcidae; genus Phenacoccus; species Phenacoccus solenopsis. The sequence goes on along the minus strand of VFXL01000104.1, from coordinate 83,117 downwards.
TTTCGATTTTTTATTTCTTTACTTCGTCTCGAGTTTTGTGTCGTGGTTGATGGTATACAACACATAGGTATTAATAATTCCTAATTGATATTACTAAGATGTTTTTTTTTACCACTTAGATGTTTTTTTACTGCCAAAATACAATTTCTAATTTTATACTTCATTTTTAAATTTTAATTTAAAAAACCTTAAATTGACCGCTCGTCACCAGCAGAGTTGCTAATCTGCGGAGCGCAAAAAATTTTAATTTGAAAAACAAAAAGTAATAAAATTCTTATTTATAAAAATATTTTTGAAAATTTGTTTGGTTATTATTTTTTCAAAATAAATAATTTATTTACCTCAAAGAGGCACAATTTTCTCGTTTACCCATAAACGAATTAAATTTCGTTTGCTCTTAAGCAAACGAGAAAATGGTAAAAAACCGCCCCTTACAAACTGATAAGAGTAACTGAAAGGCTCCAATTAAGTTCAATTTGAAATGACTAAAACATTTTCAAATTTGTAGACTGACTTAAACGGATAACTTAATCAATCATTAATCAGTCTTTAGAAAAAAACAAAAAAAAACAAAATGGCAAAACTGCTCAGTACATTGCAAGGTTGAGTGTTTTAAACCATAGTGTTTAAAACACTTGTTTAAAACATGTGTTAAGCATCGAAAAAAAAATGAAATTTACAACAAAATTCTATTCAAAATGCTTTTACAACTTTTTTTTTTGTTTTAAACATGTTTTTTATTCTCCCCATTTTTTTAAAAATTTATGGTACATATTTAACCAAAGAAGTACAAGTAAACGTTTATGACAAAGAATTTTCTATGTCATCAAGCGTGTAATAGCTAAATGTGAATTTTTGAATTCAATTTTTATGAGATGGAATAAGTAGATTTATTTGAATTTAGTCACAATTTGCGACAGATATTTGATGGCAATTCAACGAAAGGGAATACTTGGGTTCTCCATGTGTAGCTCAGGGTGAGCTAGACTGATTTCCAAATAATTTTGCTGAAAGTAGCTGTACATAAATTACTGTAATTCCACCTCTTAAACTCAAAGTTCTCACAAATTCATACTTGCTATAATTTACTCAGAAATTTATACTAAATTGTTACTGTATCACACTGTGAAGTTCGACAATTGTCTGTTATAAGATATTACTCAATATTCCTAATGTATGCTTCGATACACAAGAATCACCTTCGATTTTATACTCAAATTCTACTAGTTTGGAATTTCAACTCTCATGGAATAATGCACTGATTTGTTACTTGCAATTTAAATCAATTTAATACAACACAAATTCTTCTCAATTACACACGATATAATCCACAATATCAGTTAATTAGCTATGCATTTCATAAATTAAACTCAAAAATCTTCAAATCTCAATTACTTAAATACACATTCAATACACAGATCGACTCAGATTAAATCATTAAATACATTACATCAATACACATTGTTTAGCCACATTGGCCATGATTTACCACGAAAATCTATATAATTTCTCATAGAATGCTATACCAAGACATCCTTTCTCTAACTCTCTTCAAACACAACAACTTCTTCCTCGTTTTACATTATGAAAACTGCACAAAGTCCCACGATTAATTTCTCTTTGGTACGTTTAGATCTTTCTAGCATATTCTAAACAATTCTAAATCATTCGATACGTTTTAAATATTACCAAATATGGACATTACTTAAAATTGATCCATTTAAAACTTGAAATTAACACATTTTTCGTACTTCCAAAACTCCATTGAAATTCAAATAATTAAATCTTCTATTTACACTACATTCTTGGCTTCACGAAAACGAATTATTCGATAACACAAATTATTTTTAAGCAAGTAGGACATATATTTCTAGATAGGATACAAATCAACTTTAGCGATAGCTAACCACTCCATGATCGTAGAGCTTAAGGGAAAAATCGTTTTTTAGCAACCCTGGTACATTATCGTTGCTTGATTCATACAACTAGTGTTGCTACGGTCTTCATGAAAAATAAATTAGATCACAGATCAAGAATCTTTTCGTGAATACTGATCCAGATCATGAATCATTATCCACTATACGATCCAGATTACAAATCACCGATCAAGTTCTACAAAAGATTTGGATCGCGGATCACGCATCATTTTTTTTACAGTTTGTGTAGGGTAATAGCAATAATCGCATAAAATAAAAATAAAAAACACTTCAATTTTGATTAAAAAACATGTTTTTTACACTTGAAAAAATATAAAACAATTTTGCAAATAAAAATTCACTATTTTGTAAGGCTGTTTACTGAAATGCATATTAGTTAAATTCAGTTGAGCTTTTAATCTTTCTGTTGTGGAAATAGCCAACCGGCGCACTCTATACTACTTTAAAAGTACTTAAGTAGTTTACTAAAATTTTGAGCGTCTTTTCTATAAGCCATTTTTTTTTGTGACATATGGTACATTATCGTTTTTCCTTGTTCACGAGTTTTTTTTATGTATCAAGAACGATGTTATAAAGAAATAAAAGTTTAGCACTTTACTTTTAAATATGTTTTAATTGAAATTTTATCAGGTTATGGGCCCAGCCCGCTTGATTTTTTGTTGTTCGAAGTTTTATAATGTAACGTACGGTTCGTTACGGTTGATGTTGGTGTCTGATAAATATCAACATGGAGGCATTAACAAAGCAGCAAAATCTAAAGCTGACGGGAATCGAAAACTACGCAGTTTGGAGGTTCTAGATGAAAGTAGTAGTAAATCAATATGATTTAATTATGAGTGAAAAACCGAAAGCAGATGACGCGGGACTAACCGCCTGGTCAAAAGCGGATTCGGAAGCACAAAAATTGATCGTTATGTCAGTTACAGAAAAGGTGATGGGAAATTTAATCACATGTAGTACGACGAAAAAGATGTTTGAAAAATTGGAATCGCTCTATGGTTTAAAGGCGGAATCGTCTGTACATGTTCTTCAACAAAGGTATTATATGTGTACGTATGATAATCAAGATTTGATGGCTGAACATATCACAAAGTTAGAAACCCTGGCTCATCAACTAAAATTGTTAAATGAAGAAATTCTGGAATCTATGTTAATATCGAAGATTTTGAGTACATTGCCAAAAGAATATTCTCACTTTCACTCTGCTTGGGACTCAACGCTAAAGGCGGAGAAAACTTTAACGAACTTAACGTCGAGGTTGATGCTTGAAGAAGAAAGGCTTAAGAATCGTGAGGAACCAATAGCCTTGAAAGCAACGAAAACATGGCGAGCGGAAAATCGATCAGAAATTGGAAGAGATCATAATGTAAGATGCTTCCAATGTGGCAAACTAGGTCATGTGAAGAAAAATTGTTTTTCGAAAGCTAAAAGTTCGGTGTCTGATAGTAAAATTCCCGATAATCGTTCTCCAAAATGTTTTAATTGCGGAAAGTTCGGGCATGTAAAAAATTCCTGTCGATTATTGAAATCGAGTTCGTCGCAAAGTTCGTCGGGTATGTTACAAGGTGATAGTGATTCGAGTAAAAATTCGAATAAAGCGAAATTGGGTAATGCAAAAGCATTGTGCGCAATCACAAGTAACTCGATTGTGTCTGAAGCTCTTATCGGAATCGACAATGGTGAAAAATGCTGGTATTTAGATTCTGCAGCTAGCGATCATATGAGTTCACATCAAAGTTGGTTCAAAACCTATAGACCAATTGATACGATGAGGTATGTAAAACTTGGTGATAACAGCAGGTTGAAAGTATGCGAAATTGGCGATATTTATATACGGTGCATTGTAAACGGTAAGGAAATTATAAATTATTTACAAGACGTGTTATATGTTCCGGACATTCGATACGAATTATTCTCTGTGAATAAAACTACTGAAAAAGGATATGAGCTTAGTGTAAACTCGAAAACATGCTGGTTTTCAAAAAATAACGAACGCATTATTGAAGGAGATAAGGTTGGTAGTTTGTGGAAAATGTGTTTTGACGTTATTGAAGAGGTAAATGTAGAAGATTCGATTGGGCTTAAGGTCAAATTAGAAATATGGCATGGGAGGCTTGCCCATCAAAACGCAAAGCATGTAAAATCAATTTTGAAAAGTAATAATATTCTGTTTAACGATAAGGAATTTTTCTGTGATGACTGCCAGTTTGGTAAATCTCATCGGCTCCCTTTTCCAACGACAAACACCAAAACATCTGCCCTAGGCGAGATAATTCACATAGATATATGCGGCCCTATAGATATCGAGTCGTTAGGTGGTAGCCGGTATATGTTGCTACTTAAAGATGACTATTCTTATTATTGTACTGCGTTCTTTTTAAAATTTAAAAGTGACGTCCGGTTAATGTTAGAAAATTACATTCGGAGTGTTTGTTCTGATATGGGAAATAAAGTTAAAGTGAAACGTTCGGATCGCAGTAAAGAAAATTTAAATAATGATGTAAAACCAATTTTACAAAAATTTGGCATACGGCATCAGACTACTACTGGTTATGCACCAGAGCAAAATGGTTCTGCGGAACGTAAAATGCGTACGTTGGTTGAAGCTGCTCGAACCTTTTTGTGTAAGAAAGGCTTATTTAAATCGTTATGGGCAGAAGCGATAAATACCTCTATATATGTGATAAATCGTAGCGGTACATTGTCCATAGATGGAAAAACACCTTACGAACTATGGTTTGGAAAGAAGGCAGATATTACAAAGTTCCAGATTTTTGGTGATGAAGTATTTTTCCATATCCCGAAGCAAAAGCGTAAAAAGTTTCATGATGTAGTTTTCAAGCCCAAAAGTATCAACGATTATCCTACTTATGTGGAGGCAAAAAATAACGAAAATGTGGGTCAAGAAAATAATGAAAATAGAATTCAACAAGCTGGCGTAAATGAAAATGACAGTGTGAATGAAAACCACGATGTAAATCAGAATGCTGAAAATCAAGATGAAAATGGTCGGCGAATGAATATGGAACTACGTGACCAATCAACACTACAAAAACCTGCTCGTTATCAGTCTCCAAGTGCAATGTTGGCAATAGAAGAACTGGAAACATATGCTGAATCTCTCAAATCTCCAGATTCAGAAAAATGGAACAGGGTCATGGCTGAAGAGTTGAAACAACTTGAAAAATATGGAACCTATTACTTGTGCGAATTGCCAGAAGGAAAAAAAGCCTTGTCAAATGGTTGGGTATATCGTGTAAAAACAGACATAGATGGAAAAACTAACAAGTTTAAGGCAAGGCTTGTAGTCAAAGGCTGCGGTCAAAAAGAAGGCGTCGACTATAAAGAAACTTACAGCCCTGTGGCAAAATTTGAATCAATAAGATCAATCGTTTCTGTATCATCAAAGTATGAAATGTGGCAGTTTGATGTACCAAGCGCATTTTTGCATGCAGATTTAACTGAAGAAATATATACCGAGTGACTACTTGATTCGAGCACCCCAAGTGCAAAAATTTTTCTCCCATAGAAATAAATTACATATTTGAATAATATTAAGAACAATAAATGGCATAAATAATATTTATTTAATCCTTAAAAGTGTTTATCAATGACCTACATGATTTTAATTTATACTTTCATTGTCAAAAATACATATATGTTTTGAATTTATTCACCTTTTAGCTAATTTTTTCGCTTGGGTGCTCGAATCAAGTAGTCACCCGGTATGCGTCAACCCAAGGGTTTCAAAGATGGAACCAATCGTGTATGCTGTTTAGTCCGAAGCCTATATGGACTCAAACAAGCGCCACGAGAGTGGAATAATAAATTTGTAAATTTTACAAAGGCATTTAGGTTAAAAGGTAGCGATGCTGACCCCTGTATACTATATGATGATGAACGTGATATCATCATTGTAATCTACGTCGATGATGGATTAATCGTCAGTAAAAATGAAGAGAAGCTAAATGCAATTATTCAAGCGCTTTGTGATGAATTTGAAATCAAGCTCGAACCACTAAATTGTTATTTAGGGGTTGAAATTCAAAGCTTCGACGATGGCTCTGTGTTTCTAAGCCAAACTGCCTACACCAAGAAAATTCTTCAAAAATTTGGTATGGAAAATTCAAATTTTGTCAGTATTCCATATGATGCTAATACAAATTTGGATGAATTAGAATCTTCAGAAGCAATATCTGAACCATATCGTAAAGGAAACGGTAGTTTAATGTTTTTGGCGAAAACAACGAGACCAGACATCATGTACGCGGTATCAAAATTGAGTCAGTACTTGAAACACCCGAACAAACCTCATTGGGTGGCATTAAAAAGAATACTACGATATCTATGCCGGACTCGAGACTTTGGTATATCATATACCAGTAGCGACACATTCATTGGTTATAGTAACGCAAACTTTGCGGAAGACTCGTCGTCAAGGAAATCCACAAGCGGTTACGTATTTTTGAACTCAGGAGGGGCCATTTCCTGGGCCTCACGTAAACAACAAACTGTGAGTCTATCTTCAACGGAAGCCGAGTATATAGCTGCTTGTGAGGCAGCTCGGGAAGCCGCTTGGTTAAACGTACTAAAAACTTAGTTCCGGATTCTCAAAAGGAAATTATACTCAACATCGATAATCAAACTGCCATTAAACTCATCAAGAATCCTGAGCATCACAAAAGGACCAAACACATAGAGGTCAAGTATCATTATATACGATCAAAGGAGCAAGATGGTACTATAAAAGTAAATTATGTGCCATCGGCAAGTCAACTTGCAGATATGTTCACTGAGGGACTACCAAAGGACAAATTTCAAGATATGCGAACCAAAATAGGGGTAATCAGAAGGCCCCAACCTGAACAAGAATTGAATTACTGATGTTTCATTTTTTGTTTTCATTTTAATTGTAATTTTGATGTTTTTCTTTTATTTTCATTTTAAATTGTAATCTTGATGTTTTTTTTTTACTTATTTTTTGAGTTTTTTTTAAATGAGTGCTTGGTTGGAAAGGGCGTGTTGTGGAAATAGCCAACCGGCGCACTCTATACTACTTTAAAAGTACTTAGGTAGTTTACTAAAATTTTGAGCGTCTTTTCTGTACGCCATTTTTTTTGTGACATATTACATTATTGTTTTTCCTTGTTCATGAGTTTTTTTTACGTATCAAGAACGATGTTATAAAGAAATAAAAATTTAGCACTTTACTTTTAAATATGTTTTAATTGAAATTTTATCACTTTCAAAACAAAAATAAGAGTTAAGGTTAGCAGTTTTATTCTTGTTCAAGTTATAGTTAAAGTTGATGTAAACTAGTTTTAACTAAAAAAAATAATGTTTTCGAGTTAGAGTTGAAGTTAAATTTTTCTTTATAGTTGAAAAAATTAAATTCTTCTTTCATAATTATAATTAAAGAAGTTGAAGTTGTAATGATTTAGTTACCGATTATATCAACTTTTTATGTAGGTCTGATGAAAAGATTGAATAAGACATCAGAGTTTTCAAATTCAATAAATCAAGCATTTACGAAAATATAAAATGAATTTAATTCAAGATTTTATATCTTCAGTTTCAAAACCACAAACCATGAACGTTAAGGTTCATAGAATAAAAATTGGAAAACTGAAAATTGGCTCAAAACTTTAGCTAAAACGATTTTCTTCTTAGTTATAGTTAAAATTGGTTTTAGTTTCAGGGACTGAAAATATTAGTTGAAGTTTCATTCACCCACACAGAAAAAAAACTGGTAGTAAAACTGAAAAAAATTACTTCTAATTTTACTACATAGTAAATTTGCTAATTACTACTGGTGAAATACCAGTACTACTACTACTAATACTACCACTAGTAATAATATTAATATTGAAAAAAAAAAGAATTTATAGTTTAAAAAATATAAATTAACCCGTAGAACGTCCAAGTAATCTTCCTATGCATCGAGAAATGGAAAAACTAAGAAAAACTGAAAAAAAAAAATTAAAAAGCTTTCTCGCTCAGGTTGGGATTGAACCTGCTATCTCCAGCGGGTGATCTATTATCACTACCGCTTCGCTACTACTCACTGCTGGAGAAATTGAGGTTTTTTTGGTTAATCAAATTTTGTGTTACTTCATCATGATAATATATATACTTGAGTTGTGAATAAAATTAAACTGGTAATTTTTTGTATTTATTATTCTCTTAAGTAGTGCTTATCGGCTAACAATATTTTTTGGTAAAGACTCTCAGAGTATTTTCTTCTTTTAAATAAGCATTATATTGTTTGAGATTTGGATTGACGCATTACTTCACATAAGTACGCAATCTTGGTATTTTTACATTCTTCACTGATGACAATTTTTCACATATAAATAATACCTACCTATAGGTATTTAATTACCTACATGCTTCTACAATAATCTAAGTAGTTACATTAACTGTGAAGCAGCGCTTTAAATATTGAACTTTTTAAAGTTATCTTGTAGTTTATTATGTTCAAATATACCTACAACTCTCATGGCTGTAAAACATGAACGTTTGTGGTTCCAGTTCTACCTCTAAATTTTGAATTAAATTATATTATATGTGATTCCTGGTTTAGGTTCCAGTTCTGGTTCCCAAATAGTTGGTTACGGTTCTGGTTTTGCAGCCTTAAATTGGGGGTTCTATGCATAATATGTTCCTTGTGATATATTAAATTCAAGGGCTGTAAACCTGTTTATATATATACTTAATATTGTTTAAAATGAGGTACTACAAGTTTTTAGAAATCATAAATACTAAACAACATCACTACTGCATATAGAACTACTCGTTATATTTTGAAACTAATGCTTTTATGAACTGGTAGTTAATATATTAGTAGTTTACAGGTAATGAAATAAGTAGTACAACTATAACTATCAGTAAACTAATACTTTAGTGAACTGGTAGTTTATGTAACAGTAGTAAAACAGGCAGTAACACCTATGATTACTAGTAAACCAATAGTTTTATAAACTGATGGTGCATGAACCAGTAATGAAACAGGCAGTAAAACTTATGACCACTAGTAAATTAGTAGTTTTCTCAAAAACTGCTAGTTTACTAGTAGTTTTTCTTTAAAACCACCCTTTTTTTTCTGTGTGGGCAATTATACATTCATAGTTATAGTTAAATTCAGTTAAATTCTTAATATGTGAAAATACGAGTCAGTTTGAGTTAAAACTAAGAGTTTTAGTTGTTGTTAACAGCCCTGCTAGTTCCAGAGTTTCAGAACACAGAATTTTTTCTGTGGACCAAAAGTAAAATGATCCGTGAAATAATGATACATATGGGGAAATGAACTGGATCACGGATCACCAATCTACTTCTGAAAACTGATCCGGATCAACCCTAAAAAATAGGATCCAGTTTATGGATCACCGATCACAAATTATGATCCTGATCATGATCCGGATCATTTTTTCATTGAGATCACGGCAACCCTACATACAATTCAAGTCATTTTGTGTTATTCACAACTTTGAGCCATTGCTTATATGTTTATGTTTGATTTTTTGTTTTAATTTAAAATTTTTTACTTTTACCATCATCAATAAAAATAAAAACTAGAAGATACTACTAGAGTAAGTATCTTAAAAACAGACTTTACCTAATTATACTACTTTAAAGAAAGTTAATGGAATAATTAATTTTTTCACATAAATAAATGAATTTTCTAAAATTCAAAAGTTCCACCAACTCCACTTATGCTAACTTTCATCAAGTATCATACAATACATGACCTCACGTAATTTATCTTCTTATGTGGCGTAGGGCCACATAATAGCCACCTCACCACGCAGAGGTGAGGTGTAGAAGGGGCGGGCTGTAACGCCGCTTGAGGCTGTAGCGATTGCTACCGCCGTACTCACCATATTGGTGAGCTCAAGAGGGCATTCACATTTTATAGTGGTGCATGCACCACAAGGAAATTAACACCTATTATTTTGGTAGACGATTATTTATTAATTAAAATACAAAAATAATGATCCTAACCGGAGGCACCTACTCTAACATTAAGCTACTATATCTACGGTAAGTATAAAATGGTACGTTACGTATCTTAGTAACTTCGATATGTCCGGAGGACAATTACATTTCCATGGATGGTGCCGCCACGTGTTGCACAAATAACATTGGCACTTTCACTCGCGAATTTAAGTTTTAATTACAAGATAACAATTCACGGTTGTTTTAATTCATAATACAGCGATCGAAATACACGCGAAAATAAGTACGAGAATCGTTACTCGAAAAAGAAGTTTTGATAGGCGACGCCTATTTACATAGCGGCCACGTTTTCAAACACATATAAAGAAACGTAAAAGCGAATAAAAACGAACTCGTAGCAAAGCTAAAAACGAACTAACTCTGAATGTAGAATGGCGTACTGCACAATGCATGATCGCTAGGACCATGTCAAAGTCGGAAAAACCCCATATCTGGTTTTGTACTATGAATACGACGTCGTGAGAGTTTTTGTACCTATCTAAACGTATAATTTAGTAGGTCGTATTCATATAGGTACCGAAAGAATAAATTTTGAATTTTTCTGGGGTACCCGGGGTCTCCAATGCCACATATACTCCCCCCCTCAAATGTCAAAAGTTTGCGTACAAACTTTTCACACCCGAGGTTAGATCATTGTGATGTGACTTGGAGAGCCCAGGTCACTTTGACATGCTCCTATAACCACTCTACATATAACATAAGCAAATTTCAGATAATGAAAGCATGAAATCAAAAATCTTGAAAATTAAAAATGAAAAATTGTGAAATTACCAAATCAAAAAATGTACATTCTGAGTAAGTAACTAGACATAGACTTATGGTGCCAGCTTTAGGATCGCTAAACATCTTAATACTAAAATAACGAAAATAAAAAGGTATAACATCTTCTTTGACAAATATAACAAAAATTACAACAGCTTCTTTTGGTAATCATAATGACATGTCCGGGATTAGGAACATCGAGAGAATGTTCAGATTTAGGAACATTGGTAGATAGTGTCCGGATTTAGGAACATCGAACAAGAGAGAAACGTCCAGTTTAAGACGAGATCATTACTAGGAACGGATTGTGACGTGTGTAATTTAGATCACGTTCTCTTAGTTGGCGGCTGAGATGACTGCACCAGTGTTTTTGTAAACGATTCCCAGAACGATGATAAGTTGATATCTACCTTGGCGGGTTGCATAAGCGGACTCGTAGCTTTTGGTGTTGAAGTAACAGGTGCACATTTTCGAGGTGGTGGCTGTTGGTTTTCCATCCGCTCTTCTATGACAGCTAATTTCTGGTTGAGTCTTACTAGTAGTGGCAGCATCTCACTTATAGTCTGTTAGTTGTTGGAATAATCGTTTACTCCCTTACTCGACAGTAATGGGTGATTTTCTTGACGACATCCCTGCAATTGTTCCCAAATTGTACTTGATGTTTAATTGTTTTGTTGGGCACCGTTCGACTAACACTCGATTTTTAAACGGAAAGAGAGAAACTCGCAATTTTTTATTTTCGAAACAAGGTTTTTATTTAATTTTGACAGCTTTAGATTTTTAAATATTTACGAATTTTATAATGGGATTTGATCTCTCCGAATAAAGTTTTCTACTTTACTGCATTTACATAACACAGGAGAGGGGTGACGCGAGGAAGTCGGTTCCATCATCCAGCATGCAGCATTCGAAGTACTGCCGTATGTAATCGCTTTCGATGTCGATTTCGATGGCATCGCGAATCTTTGTAATTTCAGCTATTTCCTCAGCTGAAATGGTCTTCGTTGTCTCAAACGGAAGGTGGAAGTCTCCGTCTTGATCGGGATACGAGAAGCGATGTGTAAACGTACGAAAGTCAGTAGACATCTTAAGTCCCATTAAGAAATTTCTACCAAGAAGCATGCGTCGGTTGAGGTCTGGAATAACGGCGGCAATCATACGCAATAGTCGGCTTTGACCAGGTGGTAACTTCGTGAATTTGAATTTGAGTACAACGTACCACTTTGGTTTAATTTTCTTTTTACCAGCTGCAAGTGTGAAACTTCCAGCGGAGGCATTTGATGGAACTGCGCCCGAAACTGCATTCGGAAATTTTTCTTTTATGTGATTATAGAGACTCTCACCTATGAAGGTAAAAGCAGCACCGCTATCAGCAAGCGCCGTCTCTATGTGATCGCCTATAGTCACTTGGAGCAGAGGGGGGCGATCAAGGACATCTCTGCCCTTTGAGCATTTGGGTGACCGGTGTTTGCGGTGTCTTCTTCGATGTCGGATTCTACCGCTTCGAGGTTGCCTTCGACTTGAGCTACCTCTCGATCCAATGAATCATCTATCGATGGTTTGTCGGATTCTGTCACCGGTATAATTTCATTGATTCCACCAGATTGTGGAGGTAAGTCCGTGGTGTTGAAAACTGGACTTTCTTCGGGTACATCCGCACCTATGACGTCGTCGATGACATTTACTGATTTTGATTCAGGTCGTTTTAGAATCTTTTTAGGTGACGGGGTTTCGATAATTTTTGGTGGGGAATGGGAAACGATTTTCTCGTCTGGTATACCGAGAAACTTTTTAAGTTGGTAAATGATCAATGCGTAGGCATCGGAATTTAAATGTACGAGATCTTTTCGACCATCTGGAGTGAGTCGTCGATAGTACCGGAGAACAACATTGTACGTTATTTTGTTGTTGATGACGTATTGGTACATTTTCTCACTCTTGAAACCTGGTACACGCTGTGTTACATACAGGAACGTATTGAAACATTTAAGTCTCGGATCTTCCCGACAAATAAAGAAAATCGTGCTGTTGATTTCCTCTAATTTCTTCCAAAATTTTGGATCTTGGTCGCGGTTGAGAACAGGTGCGACTTGCATTAGAGTAATCTCTGTAGCTCCCAACTTGAAGAGTATTTTTACAATTTCTCGTAATCGTTGCTCAAACGCGGTTGGATCAAAGAATTCGCGGAGCACCTCGTTTATACCGATGTAGATGATGATTTTTTGGGAAGCGAGTTGTTGGGTTTTCTTTAATTCCGCTAACAGCTTTACGGAATCATTCCCTGATCGGCACAAAAGGTAATCTGGTTCGTTGTGAGGACGGGTAGGATTTACCAGGCCTTTTGCAATGGAATCACCCAAGACCTGGTATCCTTGGGTGAGCGCGGGTAGCGTACTCGAAATATTATTGGAATTTTTAGGCGGAGATAACTTGTCCACCTGTGAGCTCTTTTTGGTCACCACTGGCGGTGATTTCTTGGCAGTCAGGAGACGAGCTCGCTCCCCTGACTGATTGGCGTTTCCCGACGTCTTTTCGGATTTCTTCTTTCGGAGAATCTGATGGTCTTTCCATTTGAACGCGGGATCGTGTTCACCAATCTCGAAGATTTCTCCATCTTCCGCCATCGCGTAGTATTCGTAGTCTTGGTCGGAATTGATTTCGCCATTATCGGATTCGTCTGAGGATGAACTACTGTCATCATCGTCGAATACGTTCACGGACTTGTCGCGAGAATTTTTCCATTTAAAAGATTTTTGTCCGCTGGTTGACTTTTTGAAAAATGACGACTTCATGTTTTTGGACGATTCCGTCTTCTTGGACTCGTTCGATTTTTCTTTGGGGAAATCAAGACCATTATCATAGAACTCATCACGTTCCATGAACGAAGCAAAACGTTTATTCGTAAGCACCGATGAATCCCATTCACGAGATTTAACTCTTCTTTCATTAAATTCGGTGCATTCACGAATTTCATCGAATAATAATTCGGCATCGTTATTTGTAAGGGTCTTCTTACGCATCAAATTTCGTTTGTAGAAATTAATTAAGAGTTTTCCATATTCGCGGGGAACTCTATCTGCGCAGTCATAGAAAACACATTTGAGTGGTACGATTTCGTTGTACCGCATTCGATCGATCCAGAAATAAATGAATTCGTAGATGCTTTGATTTTTATAGACAGGATGTTTTAGTTGAGAGAGTCGCATGTACTCTTCAACTTGTTTTTCGGGTGAGTAGAATTTTTCTAAGAAAGAATCAACTAAATCGGAGAATTCTTGACGACGATCGGCACGATCACGCCAAGCACGGCCTTCACCGGATATCAGTGAGAGAAAACCATGATTCGCATCGACATTTGTTTGACAATACGGAAAGATCTTCTTCATGAATTCGGCAACGAATTGCTTTCCGTTTCGCAAATCGCTTTCCGGATACCATTTCTTCACTTCGCGATATTGACCGAAAGTTTTACGTAATTGTTTGGATACGTTTGTGGAAATGGCGCGCGATTCATCAACAAATTGTGTGAGGTTGGCAGATTTATTCACGGTGGAATCGAGTTGGATACGATTATTAGCTGGATTCGTCTGATTTAATTCTTCTGTTGGATTTTCATCACCAGCTCGATGTTTTCGTCACGTTCTTGGAAAGTAACACGACGAGTTCGTTCTTCCCTTCGAGCTTCGGCAAGTGCAGGAAAAAATCCTTCCAGGGCAGTTTCGACACTTTTGGACGTTTGGACTGCCACTTCTTTTATGACGTTACTAAACATACTACCTAGCATGGTGGTTTGTTGAGTAAGTAGCAACTGCATTTGCTGGAACGTAATTGGCTGATTTGCCTGGTCCGACGCTGCAATGGCGGCAATCGCTCGTTCCGTCTCACTCACTTCAGCTTGGACTTGAATTGGTTCGTTAGCGGGGGCTGGTACCTCCGGAGTTGTCGCTTCGGGGTTTTCATTGGTAACAGCACGTACGATTGGCTGTGGAGGATCAGTTTTCGGTTGGGTTTCTTCCGGCGGTTTTGGAAGAGCGGTTGGATGTAAGGATGGTTGCAGAACTTGTTTCATCAGAGGAAACCATTTACCCATTTCTTGTATACACTCTGATAACTCGTCTCTAGCCTTAATAGACTCCTCCTGAGCCTTAGTCATTCTAATCATTAAGCTGAGAAATTCTGCACGATCTTTCTCATCCATATTGCTTGGTTGGCCTATGGGTGGTACAGAGCGAAAAGTTCGATCTGCTAGGCCAGCATCCGACGTTTCCGAATTACCGGACACGTTTAACGAGACATCTTCGGATGACTGTCTCGTATCTGTGACGTTAGGCGGGGACGTTGACTGTCGAACTATTGTGGATACAGCCGGTGTGTGTAGGGAGGTTCGTTCACGAGTGGGCTGTGAACGTTGCACTTGAGTAAGTGCGCTCGCTAAGGTTTCGTTAGTAATTCCAGCCTGGGAAGTACTAGGTTGGTCATTCGGTGGTGTGGATGCGGGAGTCGTTCGTTTGGGAGACGGACTCTTGCTTTTACGTCCTTTTCCCATTTTTCGAGCTAACTTTCTTTGTAGGAGGAGCTCGTTGACTTCGTCGGCGGTTAATCGTTTCCGACGATCGCGACCTCGAATCGGTCTTAGCGTAAAAGGACTGAGAGGCTTCGGATTGTTCAACCTCTTTGAAGCTTTCCTCCCTGGCCAAGGGGAAATAATGGCCAAGAAACGAGGGACTCGCGGTATAGTAGCTTTACAAACCTACAAGACCTATCTAGTGGGGCGCTCTAATGATGAGCAGGAGTAGAATACTACAACCTCTAATTTAGAAAACCAAAAGATATTAAAAAGAAATTTTTTCTGCGTAAAAAAAAAAATTAATCAAAGAAATGAAACGAATAAACGAATTATTTTAAACGCGATTTACTCGGTTGGGAGGAAGGAAATTATTTATCGTATATACGATCGATTTATTACTGAGTCGAACGGTGCTGTGAAACAGAAAATTACAAACAAGAACATATATACACATACATATTAAAATATATAATGCATACATGCAAATGAAAATAACTGGACGATTCTAAAATCGTACGATGGTATACTATTGTCTTGCTGCTGCTAACTCGATGTTATGCAGTATTCACTGTTCCGGTTTAGCTATTCATGAGGAAACTTCTGAAATGGAATTGTCATTCGAGCTCATAATTAGGAATAGGATATTTAATTTGAAATTTCGAATTCAAAATATTAATCGAAAAATGTATTCTATTTTTATTTGTTTCAGGTAAGTAACGAGTGAACTCAATAGCTGTAATTTACCTGATTTACAACCTTGAAGTCACACATAGGTTTCATGCTATTAGCTTCAAACACTCACTAAAGCATGTAACCTACTTTCTAGAATGTAGGTAGGTTTGAACCTATTCCTATCTGCCCATGCAGGTAAACATATGACAGCTAGGATGATAGGTTACTCGAACCACCAGGTCGGTAACGCACACGCACCAACGCTGGGGCTCGAACCCACGCACCTACTTCTATTACCTATCTAGATGTTAAAATTAAAATAAAATTTTGAAATTCTAGAAGAAAATTCAAACTAAAAATCCAAAAGTCATATTCGAGAAATTTACCACGACTATTTTTGATCGTGAATTCATTAAGTAGGCATAACCTACTCACGTGGGCGCCACCACTACCATAACGGAGGCAAATGGCGGCCGCTGGTAAAATTCGAAAAATAAAAATAAAAATAAAAATTCGAATTCTGATAAAAATACCAGTCAGTTAAAATTACGAATAAAAATTAATACGAGAAAATTAATTTAAATGATCGTTACGTTACATAAATTCGCGCATCAATAAAAATATCAAAAAATAAAATTACGTTACCGCGCGTGTTTAAAATCATTTCTATTACGTAGGCGTTCGATAAATTGCCTATCATGGTGATGTTACAGGAGAAACAGGTAAGGATAAGATAAGTAAATCGATGTCGAAGAAATTGCATGCCACGTCGTTTCGCAGGCATAATTGATCAACGTATTTCACTGCGTTTTCGTGAAGTTATAAACGCATCGTCCGTGTGTTTTGCTTATCTCGTTCGTTGTACTCGGACGCAGCTACGTATCTACGATACGCGCTTACGTACCAGCTAACGAACACGTTTCTAGGAATTATCGTTGTTGTTGTTGTCGAACGCCGGCGACAATCGTCTGCTTCGTACATGCCGGAGCTTGCACGCGCATCTGAATGTAGCACTCGTTCACGACTTTTCATGCAATACGTATTTGCGATCTTTTCAATATCAAAATTCGAAACGGGAATTTTGTATCTTAAAATAGCCGAAAATATAATTTTGTTCCTAGCATTCACACACAAATACGTTTCATTCGAATAAATATATTATAAACAAGTATAAATATCTACTTCTAAACGACACCTAGATACTATTCTAAATATATGTATCATGCACTTATTAAATACTTATTAGGCTATAATTATTTGTGCCATTCGATATTAATCAAGATACATACGAAACTAAATAATTGGCACTGCCTACATTATAATCGTTGTGTTGCTTTACAATGATATATCGCATATACCGAATTATAATCACCAGCACTCAATGCAAATAGATTCATCCAGATGAAGATGATTGAAAATAAACCAAAGCAGAACCATCCCACCGAAACACTCCATCAAACCCAATTTTGATCTTTTTGCCCTCCGAATTCATCAATACACATCTCACAGCTTTATTTTTTCACTGGAATCGGGTCAACGCGCCGAACCAGCTTGCCACCATTTTTATATTTCCAAAAAACAGCGAAAAAACACTTGCACCCCAAATACAGGGTTTTTTGCATAACTCATAACAAATAACAAATAACCATAACACTAACAAAGACATAACACTAACTCACTGCAAGATAATGTATTTTCCGAACTGGAAAAAGCTTTTTTCGATCGCAATTGAAATTTGGAAAGAGCAATTTCCGCAATACGATTCCTTCTCCGGATCACTCCCAACACTCCAAATGAATAAAACACCGCAAAGAACACAAGCAATCGCACTCGAATATATTAACGAAATAATCACTGGTTTAAGCAACAAATTGACTCAGAAAATTTTCGCATTCGAACATAAACCGTTTAGTAAATACGAAACGCGCATATACAATAATAATAACAACGCCGGTTTCTGGCGTTTTCGTTTCACCCTTACGCTCGTCAGTGTTGTCGAACGTAAACACGCAAAATTCCTTCCCTTTTTCCTAGTGGAGCTACTAGGGCCGAAAATAATTGTATTAATCCAATTCTTTCTCATTGGATTAATTCAATTAGTGTAATTTATAATTTTGAAGGCTCTCTTTTCTTAATTTTGTTTTGAAACTTTAAATTTTAATTTTGAGCCAAGAAATTGTTTAATTTTAAATCTGGAGGAAGCCAACTGTTCCAGATTTTGAGGGAAAGCCCTCGGTGGTGTTTACAGCCACCAATTGAGCAGCCAAAAGCTCAAATTGGGGCCCCACGTTGGGCGCCATAAAAACTAATATGTGGCGTAGGGCCACATAATAGCCACCTCACCACGCAGAGGTGAGGTGTAGAAGGGGCGGGCTGAAACGCCACTTGAGGCTGTAGCGATTGCTACCGCCATACTCACCATATTGGTGAGCTCAAGAGGGCATTCACATCTTATAGTGGTGCATGCACCACAAGGAAATCAACACCTATTATGAACGGAACTAATTTTATTTGTTAAAATACAAAAATAAAGATCCTAACAGCAAGGCACCTACTCTAACATTAAGCTACTATATCTACGGTAAGTATAAAATGGTACGTTACGTATCTTAGTAACTTCGATATGTCCGGAGGACAATTACATTTCCATGGATGGTGCCGCCACGTGTTGCACAAATAACATTGGCACTTTCACTCGCGAATTTAAGTTTTAATTACAAGATAACAATTCACGGTTGTTTTAATTCATAATACAGCGATCGAAATACACGCGAAAATAAGTACGAGAATCGTTACTCGAAAAAGAAGTTTTTGATAGGCGAAGCCTATTTACATAGCGGCCACGTTTTCAAACACATATAAAGAAACGTAAAAGCGAATAAAAACGAACTCGTAGCAAAGCTAAAAACGAACTAACTCGGAATGTAGAATGGCGTACTGCACAATGCATGATCGCTAGGACCATGTCACAGTCGGAAAAACCCCATATCTGGTTTTGTACTACGAATACGACGTCGTGAGAGTTTTTGTACCTATCTAAACGTATAATTTAGTAGGTCGTATTCATATAGGTACCGAAAGAATAAATTTTGAATTTTTCTGGGGTACCCGGGGTCTCCAATGCCACAGTAGTCATTATGTCCGTATTTTACATGCTTCGAGGCGAAATGTTTCCACAAAGTATTAAACCCCTCGGATCCGGATTATGTATCATTGTCCAAGCTATCTTGGGCTTTTTTACTGTGAAAATTTTTCTAATGATTGCTGAAACTTACGGAATGTACGTTAATTTTCTTATGTACTCTATAATCAGCGTATTGACGTTTGCATTTTGTTATTTCGTTTTACCAGAAACTAGGGGCAAGACGTTGATTGAAATTCAGAAAATTTTAGAAACTTGAAAATATTTACATGCATCGTTTAAGATTATTACTTTTCAGTCATCAAAAAAATTTATACCTGCTCCCAAGATAATAATAAATCAGATAGGTAATTACCGGAACGTTAACAATACCCATGCTGCTTAACTTACTTCATACTTGTTGACAAGTTTCAAGCAAATGCCTTGAAATCTCTCTTTTCACATACTTTGGGACCTGTATGTTTTTAGTAATTTACTTCTTATACTTGTTGTGCTTAGTGTCTTATTTATTTATTTACATAAATGAATAATTTATTGAGGTGTTCTTTTTCATTTAAAATGTTTTCTTAATAAAAAATTATTAAAATAAAATAAACATTTTTTGCGTCACAAGCCACTTGAACATTAATTTGAAATACCATCTTTGAGGATTTTTGTTTTCTTAAGCCATGCACAGCTTTGGGGTAGATTCAAATAAAACTGTAAACAGGGGTAGAGTGGAGAAAGTCAAGGAGGTTTATTATACTATTAGTATTATTTTTATTTTATTTTATTTTGGTAGAAGTAAGTATTCCTTTGAGTAGAAAACTTGTAACATAATGTCAAAATATGAAAGACGGAGACAGGTTGTGGTGACTGCATAATGGAATGGGCTGCCCATGAAATCGAATAATACCTACCTGAGTTCGATATTAAGGCTGAAAGATTTCAGTTTATTTGAGTTTGAGAAATGGTTCCAAAATTTCTGGAATAAAATTTGTGAATGTATTTAGAAAGTAAAGTTAAAGTCTCTTGGTAGAGTTAGAATATTTTAATCTCTCGTTGAATAACTTTTTTTTTCAATTTATAACATATTCCTTTGATACCTACTTCACCGAATTTATAAAGTATTTAAAAATTAGAGGAAATAAGAATTTCATTCCTTCATCGAATGTAAATTTTCTAAATAGATTGAGGAAAAATTATGTTAAAATATTTCTCAAAAATACCTCAATAACTTGAAAAATAAATTTTTAAAATTTTTCTTTCTCTTTTCAATATTGATTTATAAAGGAAAATGAACATATTTTGTGTATCAATGAAATAATTTTTGTAAACAAAAAGTCAACGTGCAAACGCTACTCCGCCAATGAAATATATCCGAATAAAAAAATTACCGTTTCGGCGTCCCCTCTTCTCAAGAAAAAAATTGAAGACTGGAAACTGAAGTCAAACGCGCATAGATCGGTTATCGTTATACTTGATTTTAATTACTCGTACGTAGTCGTGTATCTCTTCAAACACGATAAAACGATAACATTATACTTAGGAATACTTGATTAGCTGTATAGATAGAAGCTCAATTGTGAAGTATAACATTACATGAGTGTTCAAAAAAATTAGTAACTGGGTGTTTGATATTCTTTCTTTAAAGAGCTTGCTTTTGTATTCTTTTTTCAAAAATTTTTATCGTAAAAAAATCAAATCATTTGCGCGGGTCGAAATGGTTTTTAATATCGCTAATTATGAAGCAGTTTATCACCAAATATTATCAGTTATTCCAGGTGAGTTTCAAGTTTTTTTTTTTTTTTTAGCAGCTGATCGATACATGGTGTATGAATATTTTGAAAGTAAAAAAACCAAAGGTGCCCATACAGCTTGCAGTACTAATATTTTCTTTTTTTCAAATTACATTTGTAAACATCATACTGAAATGAAATTACTGTTTTTAGGGTATAAGATTTTAAGAAGTCTTAAAAATGGGAGAACATTAATTTGAGTACATTTCAATATTTTTTTATGCAAATGTTGGGTACCTAAATTTTCTTCTCTAAACAACAAAAGCATTTTATTGGTCCAATTTCTGTGGCCGATTTAGGTTCATCGAAGATTTTGTATAGAAGGTTTTACCTCCTTCCCCTTCCTTTTGGGGTCACACGAGAGTTCGATTGAGGGAAAATTTCAAGTATGTTATGCAGGGTGGTACTTTGAACGAATTTTCTCATTTTTTTTTGAAAATTAATGATATTTCCTTTACATCTTTGAGAGGGGCTCGTACCTCAATGTCCAAATGTGGGGTTGAGTTTTTGCATAATTTTCATGCGTGAGATTTCCCTCTGTCGAGAAAATCAATATCTCCATAACCATTACAAAGTTACCTATGGAATTAAATGATTACCTACCTATATTATCAAACCTATCAAAAGTGTTCCTAAAATAATATCTATTCCTGTGTCATATTAGTATATGTATAATTAATCATTTTAGAAAAACATCAAGTATATTAATATCAAGTTTATTATTATTTATTCATTTTAAACGTTCACGAAAATAGACAGGAAAATACGTAATTCCAGTATAAATATATTTAAAGACATAATTGATGCAATCTTTAATCACATCACGAATCACTACGAATCATTAATTAATACGGCCACAAAACACGTCATTTCTTAGAGCAGTTTTCATAAACATTTTCGATTGAAAATAGCTTGACGAATGGTGAAATCCTTCCCTCTTCTCCGTCTGTAGTAGCCTAATTAAACAGCACTCAATACCAGATTCAGTCAGTTCTGAAAATCAATAAATAGAACTCGAAGCTATGTAATACGAGCAAACAATTTAGTTTTTCTTCTTTTTTTTTTCAGTCAGTTTATGCGAATTCACCATGGGCTTCGTAGCCGGTTGGTTGGCTCCAGCGCTCAAAAAACTTTTGGAAAACGGGGTAGAAGAGATGGCCACCACTAGAGATGAATGTTCATGGATCGCTTCGCTCAATGAAATCGGTCAAATGCTCGGTTCCATAATCTCAATCGTGTTCATGGATATCCTAGGACGCGCCTTCCTATTGCGGACTGGGGGTGCCATAATGTTTTTAGCATGGTTAATAATCGCGTTAACTAGATCAGTATTAATCCTAACTATTATAAGATTCGCTACCGGCATAGGAGTCGGTATATGTTACGTGTTAACTTCCTTATATCTTGGTGAAAATTGCTCACCTCGTATTAGAGGTATTTCTTCATGCGTTAGTTTGGCAGCGTATTACTTTGGAGTATTACTGTCGTTTGTTTTGGGTACATATTTATCGTACTCGTCTGTAGGTATCATCAGCGTTGTCATATCATTGACTTCCTTATTGAGTGGTTTCCTCTTAGTAGAATCTCCGCAATTTTTAACCATCCGAGGGAAGCATGAAGAAGCCGAAAAGAATCTAATGTGGTTACGAGGAACAGATAATAAGAATGACGTATTCACTGAATGCGAGAATATCAAATCTAACATAGCGTCGGAGAAGCTGAAGAAATCATCTATCAAAAAAATGTTCGCTAGCAAAGCCAACTGTAAAAGTCTTGCGATCGTTTTGGTGATAGCCATTTGTCAACCAGCGACTGGTAGTACCGCTTTGTCATCCTATATATCCATCATCTTTCCTTCCAATGCATCCCTTACCTCTAACGAATTCACCATATGGTTTGCAATCATACAATTAGTAGCAGCCGTTCTATGTTCAGTAATAATTGAAAAATTTAATCGGCGGACTTTAGCTCTACTCTCAACAGCGGCGTTTGTCATCTGTCATATATGTATTGCCAGCTTATGCTATGCGGGTACAGATACCGTGATCATTTCATCTAATCCTGTCATAGTATTTATTTTAATAGGAATTTATTTGGTTTTTAAAGTAGTCATAGACGCAGTATTCTATATGCTTCGTGGCGAAATGTTTCCTCAAAGTATTAAACCTATTGGTTCTGGAATGTGTATCATAGCTCAAGCTTTGATGAGTTTTGGCGCTGTTAAAGTATTTTTAATGATCGCCGGAACGTACGGAATATACATTAATTTCATAATATATTCTATTGTCGGTTTACTAACGTTTATATTTTGTTATTTCGTTTTGCCGGAAACAAGAGGTAAAAGTTTGATTGAAATACAAAGAATTTTAGAAAAATAGTACTTAGTAGAAAAAAGAAATATTTCATTCTTTTAAATTTGTCTGAAATACATCCTGAAACTGATTATAAAGGTTTCGAAATTCTGAAAGATAAGAGTTATAAAAGAAAGAAGTTGATGATGTAACGACATTGACGTAAATTCTCTACAGAATTTTCCTTACATAAGCATAGATTATGTGTTCTCAAGTGCGAACAGTATGTGTTTCATGAATGTGTACTTCAATAAACGAAGTGATTACAGATATTCGTCCAAAAATTTAATCTCAATAATTTTTTCTATATTACTTACTGTATAATATACGAGTTAAATTTTTATTAACGGAAATTTATCGCGGCATTCTATAGTTATAATTATTAGTGAATGTATTTTTGATGTACCTGATTAATTTTTATCTTCATTATCTTCATCTATCTTGAAAAATGGCAACAAGATTGACAATAAATATTTTAAATCATGCTAATTACATTCTCTTTTCGTAGAATTTTGAAGCGCGAATAGGTATGTGTCCAACTGCAAACCACGAAAAGCATCTTGGCTCTTGGATATTTAGTAATTTCAGATGTTTGTTTCAATTTACACTTCAACCATGTAACTAAAAATGGATTAATTTACCCTTTGACACTACTTTTCACCATAAAATTTGATTATGATAATAATATGAACCGATCTAACAACATCAAGTGCCGGTGCACACTTGGCGTTTTTACGGTAACTGTAATACGGTTGTGTACGTACGGTTGCGCTTCCACCGGAAGACAGGTTCACATACGGCGTTTTTGGGCTACGATAAAAAACTTCATCCTATGGTACAGTAATTTACGGCAGCATGCTGCCGTAATCACGTACATCAGGAACCCCAAAACACGTAGATGTATTTGTAATAGTGTGTCAGAACGTGAAGCACAGTCAGAATTCTGGAGCCAGTGATTGAATCATTATTTCTGTCATCATTTTTTCGCAGTTTATAGCCGTTTATAATATTTTTTATGGTCGTATGCTGCATAAATAATGTTCGATGCGGAAAAATTTATTTTGCTAGTGCAAGATCACTCTTGCATTTGGGACATGGGTTGTAAAGAGTACAGCAATTGGATGAGATTTACGAATTTCATAATAAAATTTTTGAAAATGTCGACTTGTTTTTCGATCTTTGTGAAAAGGATAAATAAAATGAATTTATTTATGTTTTATACCGTGCGTCAGCCGTACGTTCAAGTGATTCGGGTACAATCAGCGAAAAAATCTCTTTTCCAATTATATAAAATTGATTTGTTCAAATGAGGAGAAATTGTAATGCAGTTGAAATGAATTCATCAACCTTAAGATTCATTAAAGTATTTTAAAAATAAGTTCTGATTTAAAAATTGAATGATTAACTGGAAAAAGGGCGTTAACAAAAAAGTAAAGGTTTAAGAAAAATGAGATTAAAGTTTTCACTTGGTGCGCCATGGTAAGGAGGTGGTCAAACATGAATTGAATTTTCTCAGAAACTATTAGGATTTTTTTCATGAAAACTCGAGGTATTGAAACGTTAGGATACGTAGAATCCATTTTTAAATTCTCTGGAAAAAGGGCATTAGACCTAGTAACGCCCTTTTTCCAGCTAACTATTCAATTGTAGTTTAATTCTTATTATATTATTAACGAACTGAGACTTTTGCGCTGATTGTACCCAGATCACTTGGACGCACGGTATATCTGTATATGAATCACTGGAAAGCTCATGAAATTTTCTTTAATATACAATTTTTAAAACCCTGCATTACTGCGAAAAATTTTGAGTTATCATTTTAACGCAATCACTACACTTTAGTACTTGTAAAGTACATACCATAATTATGGGGAATACCTTGGGAAGTTGGGAATATAGCCGGATTACGAAAGAAGCTGTTTGATCATACCTTCGATACTTCCTACAAGGATGACTGAGGAGTGAGGACTAAGTGAGGACTATTTACAACATATAGGAGATATTGAAAATATTCGCTGAATTTGTTTTACGTTGCATGCACGAACACGTACGAATTGGTTTTGATTTATTAATTTCTAGTAAAGTATTTAGCGATCCAGGTGATAAAAAAAAGAACTAGAGTAGTTTTCGTAACAAAATCTTGGTTGCGATGGGCCGATGGTTTTAGATATTGGAAGAACATCAGGGACGCTACTCTGAATTATCTAAAAAACTGCATGATTTATAAACGTGAGCTTATAATTTGGTGAAGTGAGGTAATTAATATTACGCGGAGTTATCGTACAATGTAACGAAAAATACATTTCTTTAACTATTTGCAGCACTCCGGTGAACCTGTTTCATATAACACTAATTACTTATTGTGGTTGGTGAACTTTCTTAGACCAAGTGATATGTGCGAAGCCGAATTCGAAAAGCCTTCCCTTTTTAAGTAGTACTTATTTCTTAAATATACATTACTTCTTTCACTCATACGACGTACATAAATTACACCATCATGAAGACGAAAAGAACTAGATGTTTTCTAGACGTAGAAATTGCTGACATGTCGATCGGTAGGCTAATCATAGAGTTATTTACTGATATATGTCCAATCACCTGCGAAAATTTCCGAGCTCTATGTACCGGTGAAAAAGGACTTGGGAGTACGACAAAAAAACCTCTACATTACAAAGGAACAATTTTTCATCGGGTCGTCAAAGATTTCATGATTCAAGGAGGTGATTTTTCCGCTGGAAATGGTACAGGTGGTGAGTCAATCTACGGAGGTACATTCGATGGTTAGTATATTTCAAAATAATGCTGTATATAATATTTACTTCCAATTTTGCTAATTCTTGGTTATTGTTCAGACGAAAATTTCGATGTGAAACATGACAAACCATTCGTTCTCTCGATGGCAAATCGTGGAAAGAATACCAATGGATCTCAGTTTTTCATGTGAGTTTATCTCCTACGAGAGAGATAGTTGCTTTTCAAGATAGCTTCTAGGTTACTTTTTTTTTCATAAGAGGTGTTCAACACCATCTTCATAGTGATATAAATTATCAGTTCGTAAGTATGAACATTAGCAAATTTAATCCAATCCTCATATTCGTAGTTATAGCTGGTACACTTGAGTGATGCAAAACACAATAGCGTAAAGGAATAATTTTTAATGTTTGCAATTTGTTAGAAAACAATGTAACCATGAGACTTGATGCTGATTGTTGTTTTCGATCATGTTTTCTTGTTATAGAACTACTCAGCCAATGCCACATTTGGACGGGTAAGTTGTAATTTTAATACAATATTTAACTTCCTATATAAAACCAATAATATGATAATAATACAAAATCTTTCATCAACAGAGTTCACGTAGTATTTGGAAGAGTTGTAGCTGGTGAAGATGTCGTTCAAAATATCGAATCCATTCCCGTTAATGATATGTCGAGGCCACTTCAAGATGTCAAAATCGCCAACTGTGGTGAACTTGTGCTTAAATCTAAACGTATGCTGCGCTCAAATATCGTCCTAATCGCTACAAATATTGGGAAAATAATTTATAAAATTTTTTAGACAAAGAAAAACGCCATTCCAAAAGCGATTCTTCAGATAGCGAAAAGAAACATAAAAGAGAATCTAAACACAAACGTAAAAGTGAAAAAAAAAGTTCAAAGAAATCCAAGAAGCACAAAGAGTTAGTTCGTTGCTAATTTTGTCTCATCATTTTTATCAGTTTTCATTTCTATTAATACTTCAATTTACAGAAAACACGCTGATAGTGAAAATGAGTCTAAACCGAAAGTGAAAAATTCCGACACCGATTTACATCCTTTAGTTAGTGTTACTGAAATAGATCCTGAAGAAATTCCGAAGGATCCTGAAAACAGGTTTCTTAATAGAATTCGCGAAGAAAATAAAAATAAAGAAAACGAATCCAAGAATAAAGAAATCGATGTTAAAGAAAAACCTGAAAATGAAGGTGAAAAAGCAAATTTTCGTCGAAGACCTCGAATTCGAGGATACACCAAGTCTGGAAGAGTTATCAAAGGACGTGGAGCTTTGGTGGGTGGAAGTGCCAAGAAAACGTTATGACGTTCATTTTTATAATTATCGCTATTTTTTTTTTTTAATATAATTTTATTTTTACAGAGATATCGTACGCCTTCCAGAAGTAGGTCGAGAAGCCGAACGCCTATACATTGGCGGCAAGAAGAGCGAAGGATTATCAAATATAGCGAATATGAAGTACATGAAATGAATGAGTCGTAATTTTTTTTGAGCTGAGTTTTTAATGAAAACACTAGCTATTACAGTGTGTCTGATTTGTTGTTAGAGTCGATGAAGAGTTGATCTCATATCTTGACATTTTACATGATTTTGTAGTTGATGGGCTAAAGTCCATCACGTCAAATATGCACACTAGGCATGGTAATTGGAATTTCTCATCAAAAGTAGTTTTATAAAATAAAATGAAATTAAAATTTCAGGAAAAATTTGTAAAGTATGGAAAATATTTTCGGATTAATGATATACATGCATAATAAATAAAAAAAAGAAATTGTTTATATTACCCTAAGATAGACTATTTAAACATGAAAATTTTTCCTCTGAGGTCAGAACAATTTTGAAATTACTTCATCATAACAATTAGTAAAAGTCACTTATTGCCGGATCAGCTTCTAACTTTTGATCTGAATTTGCTTTTTTTTAATCAACATTTATAGGTTATGAGTGTTTTTGTCGATTTTGATTTTTGACTTGTAAGCTCGATAGAATTCTTCAAAATTGCGGTATAAATGTGTCCAAAATTTATGCTATATTATTAAAAATAAAACACCGCAAAGGGGAAGGGGTACGTTACCTCATTCAAATGACATACAAATGAAGACATTGAAAATGATACTTCCAGGTATTGCTTTATAAAGCTGTAGGTAAGAGGATTGATGATAACTTTGAAGATCATAACGAATATCTTTCATGAGTTTATGTCCATAATGCATTTTTCTAATGCTTTTTTTTAAATATTTCTCTAGCTAACCTTGACATGTGTATGAAATAATCTCTTTTTTTTTTTCAAAGTATGTTATTCGATGAAATATGTGTAATTATCGAAGCGAAGCAAGAATATTAGAAAATTACCTTTGAAAAAGCCGAACATGGGCTGAACTATCATGAGAATACTTTTATTCACGTTGTAAAAGCTTATGTTTTGTAAAAGCTTATGTTTTGCTAAAAAAAACGATGGCCAAAAATGATAAAAATCGCATTTATGATTTCAACTATGACTGATATATTATTATTCAAAGTTATAATTTTTTAAATATCTCCCTCCTCCACTTACCCCTAAACCTACAAAATAGTTGCAAATGTTTGCGAAATTATTTTAGTAGGGTAGGGAGGGAGTGTCACGAACGTTACCATTCTCTATATTGGTTGAAGCGTGATTGGAGATGAATGTGAAGAGCAAGTATAATCATAAATAATAGTCTTTTATGGGAATTATGATTTTTAAAACAGAAAAGACAGTATCTGACCCAAAAACAAATAAGTGTTGTAAAGAAACTCCCCTTCTTTCTGCTGCACAAAATTTGAGGATTTAATTTTTTCATGAATGTGAAAATCTAAAATCGATGAAAATGAAAACACCACGTAATGATGGCCATGGCCTGAAAACCCCATTCTAAATTGATGCCACAAGTGATTTTAATGGATAAAATATGGAAAAGTAAAAATAGTTACAGAATAAAAATTGAAAAAAAAACACGAGTATTCTGAAAATGGAAAAAATATTCTCGATCTTAAAATAATTTCAATTTGATTACTGAGACCGAGAATGTATCTCAATTTCAATACTCACGTATATTTTAGGGGTATTTCGAATGAATGTATACAGACACATCACAAAATGAAAACTCAGCTCAGTTACTGCTATATAGCTGCTTGCATTTTTCATAATTCTATTGATAAAACATTTTCTTGAAGTGAAAGTTCTCATTAAATGCATCGTTTTTCAGCGTCGTGAAGTTGAACGAGCAGAAAGAGAAGCTGAAATCAAGAGGAGAGAAGAAGCAAGAAAGATACGCCACGAAGAACGTGAAAGACAGTTAGAACTTGATAGACAGGAAAGATTAGCTAGAAGAGAAGCTCAACAGAAAAAGTACTGTGGAGTCTGAAATTTTTTTTATTTTTTATTCATCTTCAATTAATCCGAATTGAATTTCAGAGAAAGTGAAAATAGAAAACGATCTTCCGAGTTAGAAGAAGGAGAAAGGAAAAATTCTGAAGTTTCCGATAGAAGTCGAAAACGATCTAAAGATTCACATAAAAATGTTAGTATCGCGTTATGTTACTGGAAACATAAAGAATTATGAAATCGGTCTCTAATGAAAAGAATAACATTTCAGAAATCAGATTCAAGAAGCGTCAGCCGTCACGATGAGAAATCCAGGGATGATGTGAAAAACTCTGAAAACGATAATAATGTTCTAGATGAAATAGCTGCCTATTCCTATCACGTTGGATCTAAATGGGAAGAATTCGATAAAAAAACTAAGGAAGACGATTCATCAAAAAATAATAAAGTTCAACGTGAACCCGACAGTAAACACGAATCAAGCGAACCAGTTGCAAATGTTAATGATTAAAATAAAATGGTATTATGCAATAAATGTACCAAAATGAAAAAAATAATTTTTTTTTTTGCAGGATCAAAATCGTGTTGTACGTGACATCCAAGAAAACGAGAAAAAAGCACCTAAAGATAAATCATCGAAGAAGGAAGAAGAAAAAAAAAGTAAAATCACTGATCACCCTGGGAGAAAAAATAATTCGGAAAAATATAAAAAAAATAACCGCAAATATTCTTCGGGTTCCGTAGATAGTGAATCGGACAGCTCTAGTTCGGTTTCAACGAAATCATCGGCTAAAAAACGAAACGTACAAGATGATAAAAAAGAAGACGCTCCATCTCGCGACAAACCAGAAAACAAAAGAAGGTCGCGAAGCAGTAGCGTCGATGAGCATAAGAAATACCGAAAATCTCGTAAAGAAGACGATAGTCCGCGTAGATCGCGTAAAAGTCGAGACCGGTATGATAGTAAGAAGTACAGAGATGACAAAAGGAAACGCAGGTCTTCATCACGTAGTAGATCGAGACGTTCTCCTAGGGGGCAGAATTATCGAAAGAAGTACGACGATAGGCGTGATCAAGACAGAGATCGTAAAAGGAAATATTCATCTTCTTCTGATTCAGATGCTTCGAAAAGAAAATATTCCAAAGATGATCGTAATGAAAGGAAGCATAGTAGAGAGGGGAGTCGCGATAAACGTAAATTGAAGGAGAAGTTTAAGCGATTAGAGAAAGTTCGAGCTTCTAGAATTCGTGATCATTCGTCTGATTCGGACTCCAAGTAATACCAACGTTGTGTTAGTTACGGGGTTATCTATTTATCGATTGAATGGGATGATGGGATCGTTTTGCGTCTGATTTGGCAACGCAATCATGTTAAAATAAATTTTTTCAATAAAGTTCATTTTTTTTAGTGTTCTCAATTGGTTTATTCATTATTTAAGTATGAAAGTGTTTAATCATTGATGTCAATGTTTGTTATTACAGCTTTGTAAATTTGAAAGAAAAGCCAATAATTAATTCATCGATTTATATATATATATATATAGTGATCTATGGTCAAAGTGGCATCACTTTGCACATTCCTCAGAAGTGCATCTAATGTCACGTTAACGACACCACAATGGGGAACGGAATGTATAATTTCATAGGTTTTCTTGGAAACAAATTTTTAAAATGATGCCACTTTACCTGTAAACATCAAAAAAATGAGGCTACTACGACCGTAGACCGAAAAAAATTTTTTTGTATGAAAAATAGAATATTAGTGGTAAAGTGGCATCACCCTAATAACCACACCAGTGACGTCATGACACATAGCTGAATCGATGAGCAATGTGATGGTAAAGTGGCATCAAAAAAAAGATGCCACTTTACCTGTAGACGACGAAAAATGATGCCACTTTATCCATAGATAAATCTATATATACTTGTTTGGCCTGTTGGATTGAATCCTTAATTAAAAATAGATGTAATTCTTTGGTGTGCGTCTTGAATTCGCTGTCGATGCTCATTAAAAAACTGAAAATACTAATGACTGAGAAATTCTGTTATTAGAGAATGTAGAGACTACGAAACCTCTTTCGACTCCACAAATCCTAATTCAACTCAAAATTATATTAACAGGTATTGTGTCGTGTGTTTGTGGTCATTACGATAGCGTAATCGCAAAAGTTTATTTCGCCTACAATTGGTAGCATATACAACTTATTCGACATTAATTGAACTGTCGTCATCCCTTTATCGAGTCTCTGACATTAAATCACAAAGCAAAAATATTTTTATTGAATAAAAGTTAATCAAAAGAAATATCCTTTGATCTTAGTCATTGAAATGAAAATAACAATCAACAACGATCAAAAAGTACAACTTTACTTTCAGTACAGCTTTACCGTGTGCGGAGTTGGGAACGAAATATCGCTACCGGTTTAAGCATTAACTCTTATATTTACGACTCATTACTTAATTAAAAAATAATTATTTTTGCTACCGAAGCGAAGCTTTTTATTTCGCGACCCAAAAGAATAATAATGACGGAGTTGAACGCCCTCTCTGTACGAAATATGAAATAAATTCTAGGTAGGTACTTTTTCACGCATTCTGCTGTAGAAATATTTAAAATGTTCGAGACTTAAAGTTTCTGGAGGAAGATTTATGCGCTGTGAATTAGAAAAAGTGACTAGGTGTATTTGTATTTGTATTCAATACAGTTGGTTAAAAATAAACATTTGTTCATTTAAACAACCATGTTGTTGAGTAAATTAAGATAGACTAGTTCAAGGAAACTCTGCAAGTACCTAGGTATTCTTATGTGGACTAGAACATAGTCCTCTTGAGCCAATGAACCATACCTTTAGTTTATTTTTTTATTTTTCGAAACAGTAAGTATGGAGGTTTTTAGATCTTCAAATTTATAGTAATGTTATCCTACCTCTTTACAACCATATACGCTACATAATTAGAAAACTGTGAGCATGTAGCATTGTTGGCAGCAGGGCCCATAGCTAAAGAGGAGGTTTTGAAGTTCAAACCTCATCACCTGAGGCCTGAGCTCACTTTTTAATGTACTGTCTTAAATGTTGTTAAATCATGTAATTTCTGTAATAACAGTTGTTGAGTAAATCGATACTGTAATATATACACTCATCAATTTTTTTTTTTTAAATGGAGTTTTTTTACAGTTTAATTAACCATTGTTTATCTATCATTGCAAAACAATATTTTATCTAGTTAAATTATGCAGGGCATTGAAGCAGGTACAGTGAAAAATTTCAAGTGGATTGAAATAGTTTAGACATGCCTTAGAAAAAAATTACATCACACCCTCTTCCTCCACCTTAACGAAACAAAATCAAATCATCTCTCACTGACACATCTTGACTAAGGCTTTGGCGGGCAGTAATATATAGTTGTCCCTTTATTGGTATTATTAGCTATTTTTAATGACTTGGGATGTTATTATATATGTTACATTACTGCTCACTTTATTTTTTAGGGCAGAATTTGGCGATCTGAGTATATTGGGTTTAATGGGTCGCACTGTATATTTTCTGGTATTTTGCACGTACAATTAAATGATAACTGAATTCATTTTGACTTTTTGATAACATTTTAATCCCTTCTCGTATCAACAAATTTGTTTTAAATAATGGAAAAGGGGGTTTCTGCGTTTGCTGTTGATTACAATCAATTAGACACACCTAATAGAACGAGGGAACTGTTAATGAAAGTTCAGACTTGAAAGTATCCCGTAATAGACTCTCCTTGATGGGTATTCCGAGGATTGTTCTTATAACTTACCCTTTAAAATTCAATTATTAGAAAATACGCTGTAACGTATTAATGAAAAGATACGAAGGTTTTCATATTGAAATGATGTTATTTTTATGCCATCTTACAGAAACTTTGGTTGATAAATTTTATATAGCCAGAATGAAAGAAAAAAATTGCTAATCGAATGGCGAATGCAAAAAAACATAATGTAACAAGCTGCGAATATTAGTTCCTCGATTGGTCACTCATTTGCATTACAAAGTAGCGCTTAACGATATCCTAATTCCTAAGACAGAATTCGCAATTAATTCATCATCTTTGATGTCTAAAATTTCCAAACAACAATTAAAAAGAGATAATTCTTCGGAGAACGGGTTCTAATAATTTGGCGTCAAAAAGGGATCGTATTTTCGTAAATTAAAGCGAAATGAAGCCCAACCAACTTCCAAGCAGAGTGATAGAAGAGCTAGGGGAAGATGAAGACCTTGCCGCTGGAGTATTTTACGACGCGCCAAGTGGTACCACTGATCCATTCATTGTGATAGTAAACAAACACTTTAGACCGCTGTTTATGCTTGTGATCTGGAGCGATGCGTAGTTGCGTGGTGTATTATGTGATGCGATGATGAATTATGAACTATGTGAAAATTTTAACAATTGCATGTGAATTTATGGCGGCAAGGATTGTGTTCGTATTATTATGTACTACATCGGTGATCTTCGAATTAATTGGAGGTAAGACGATTGAAAAATATTCTCGTAGAATTATTTTGTATAACCGAAAACTAAATATGGCGCGTAGTGTTAGGAACATTCTATGGTAAACCAGTTCGAAAGGTAGAGCTGAGGCGCGATGTTAGTTACCATTAGATAAATTTATTCGTGTCAATGACTCGTCGCTTGGTATTTTTCTTTATTCGAGATTTATCATTTTTCCACCACTAAATCCCTGCAACCGAATCCATCTCATATCCTGTGCAGATCAGTTAGATGACCGCGTCCAGCATGCCTTTAATTAATTTTTTAATGGAACTAATGAATCATGTTAAGGTTGATTGTTCGTTGTTGTATTATCGATGACTCGTGTGTACTTGATTTCATACATTCCAGTGCGCTGTACACGATCTCCCCGTCGTTGACGTACAACTATCTGGTTGTTGTTCAACCATGTACCCCAAACGACTCTATATAGTGTATAGAAAAGATATAAAATTCGTACAACCTCGAAAAAGCGTTGTTAAATTGTCATTCGTTTGTTATTTATATTTTGCAACTTTGAATTATTCATATTCATAAGTATCGGCGGCGGAAAGGTCATTGAAATTTTTTTACAAGTTGCGGTTTATCTTCCGATTTCTCATTGTTACCATTCCCCCCTCCCGATCCACCACACGTGTCCTCTCATCCAGCTACACGAAGAATTATTTTCCAATCCGTCGTTCTTTAATTGAGAAACCATTCGACACGGTGAAATTATAACGTGTCTTTCGTCTTGTACCAAGGTATCGGCAAGTGTGCGGTGTGCGCATTTAGTACGAAATTACATCATTAGAAGCGAGGTATAAATGTGGATGTGCTTATTTTGTGACGCCAACCGGTTTAACAAAGGGAAAAGGAAGCCTTCTTAATTGGTATTCGTTTGGTCGGAAAAGTCGTATATTACCATAGTTTTTCAATTATACATTTTCGTTCGTTATTTCTTCCCTTGTGTTTATCGTTCAGAAACGTTTTTCGAATTTCACCAACAGCCGAGAAGCACACGGGTGATTTTTAATGGATCATTCGTGTATGAATTTCAACCTTCGAGTTTTTCAAGTAATTTCAAATCAATTGAAATTCTCCTTCGAGTCAATTATATGATGAAGTAGTGGTGCCAAAATTACCTCGCTGGTATACCTCTACCTGACTTCTTTAACGTATTGGATTCTCGATGTATATTGACAGAAACGAATTATGTGGTATTGATGCCAAAAATATAGCCATCACGTGACACTTGGTTCCATTAAAATTCCCCTTCTTATGTTCGCGATACCGTATTACTCGAAATAAGTGATTTAGAAATTGAACCGTGTATGAATTCATGTTTTATATATAAAATTCCTATCGATATACCAGCTACCTTCTGCGTTGAAATGAATAAAATATATTGCATTTAACTTCGCTGAAAGTAAACGCTAAGGTTCTCACGAACGCGGAATTTTTAAAAATGACATAAAGGACTAAATGTTTGTTTGAATGTACAAAAAAATTTGAAAATAAAAAAATGCCCAAAAATGAAAATTGCGCCAAAAATTAAGAAAAATTGTTGAAAATATTCAAAAATGATGAAAAACCGAATATATAAATTATTTCAAAATTCAGTTGAATTTAGAAATGTTTTTAAGTGAAAACAAATTTTGAAAAATTTGCAAAAATGAAGTCACAAAGATGAAAATAGCCCAAAATAACAAGATTAGTAAAAATTCCAAAAATCAAAAAAAAAATGAAAGAGATCAAAAAGCAAGAATTATATCAACGATAAAGAAACTCCATTAATATAAAAAAGCGTAAAAATTGAAAAAATTTCCTTTGTATGAAAAATTCGTAAAAGTTGTGAATAGACTCGTAACTGTACATGAAACGTTGATAAAAAAAGTAAAAAACAAAATTAAGAATGTCTAAAACTATAAAACGTTAAAAATTTAAAAATCATCAAAGATATGGAAAACTCCTTCGACCATTTACTATGAACTCCTAATGTAAATGGTAAACACTGAATCCAGCAGTAACATCAAGTTGTTGCGTTGACGCATGCGCAGTTTCAGTTTTCTTATCAATGTAGAATACTATCTGGTTGACGAATGTCTCGGTCACACAACTCATATAACCAATCACAATGCGTCTGAATATGTAACCAATCACGACGCATCTCATCTTATCACTCTAGTCTTCACTACGACGTAGCTCTGTTTCTCACTAAAATGTTCGGAGGATGCAAATTTTTTTTTTTCAAGAACACACTGTTGTCAATGCAGCAATGATTTTCTTTGCTTCACGTGTTAAGTTTGTCAACTAATTTTTTTTTATGATTACAAGTTTTTTTTTCTAAAGTTGATTTTTTTCGAAACTTGAATTTTTTTCTGAACTTGAATTTTTTTCCAAACTAGAATTTTTTTTTAACTTAGATTTTTTCTCAAATCAGTTTTTTTTAACAACTCAAATTTTTTTCCAAACACGTATTTTTTTCAAAACTTGAATTTTTTTCAGAACTTGAATTTCTTTTCTGAACTTGAATTTTTTTCTAAACTTGAATTTTTTTCAGAACTTGAATTTCTTTTCTGAACTTGAATTTTTTTCTGTACTTGTATTTTTTTCTGTAGGTATTTAGATCTTTTTCTCAAGCCAGTTTTTTTTTTCAACTCAAATTTTTTTCCAAATACGAATTTTTTTCCAAACACATATATTTTTTTTTGAACTTACATTTTTTCTAAAGTCAATTTTTTTAGAACTCAAAAAGGTATTTAACTATAGTATTATAGGCATAACAGTTTACCTATTCTCAATAGTTTCTAAATGAGTTTCTTAAAAATTCAACTTTGGAAAAAAATACTAGTTTGGAAAAAAAATTTGAGTTGTAAAAAAATTGACTTTCGAAAAAAATCTAAGTTCAAAAAAAAATGTGGGTAAATATTACTACCTAGCTGAGTATTTGAATTGTCATTATTTTTCTATGAACAAATAAAATAAATACCACAATAATTATTTTTATTCATTTGGCTTCGTAAGTGGTAACATAAAAAACTTAGAATAATAAAAAACATAGCGCCATTCTCTTAAGAATTTGGCCAAAAAAAAAAAAAAAAAATGTAAGAAAATGAAAAAAATGCTGAAACAACTGTAAACTCTAAGAATAATTGAACAAACAATAATTAAAAAATTAATAAAAATGGTCAAAATTAGATTTGATTAATACAGGTAACTCCCGTTGAATACCTGACTTTGGATGCTTTGTTAATTGTAGCGGATGAATTACATTTTGACTCGGGAAGAGTCAAGTTGCACTCGTATCCAAATATTCTTGTACATTTTGAACATGCAAAAACTGTACCTTTGTCCTTTATCCATCACGAATAATAATAAGACATATGTAGAATCACTAAAAAGAGCACGCAGTCACGCACAAAGAAATAATATCATTTTACAAGATTTCAGTACGAAAATGGCAATCTTAAATTCTTAAACAATTGAAGATAAAAAACGGCGCAAAAACAACACAGTGAGAAATGAGTGATAAGGTGAGACGAGTTGTGATTGGTTATATGAGTTGTGTGACCGAGACATTCGTATCTGGTTGAAAGGTTTGTCGCACTTTTTGATGTTCATCGTATTCATTATAATTAAATAATATGTGATTTAAAGTCTTCGACTATATACTACGAACTGCTAATGTAAATGGTGGACACTGAATCCAGCAATAACATCAGGTAGTTGCATTGACGCATGCGCAGTTTCAGTTTTCTTATCAAGGTAAAATACTATGCGGTTGAAAGGTTTGCCTTGCTTTTTGGTGTTCATCGTATTCATTATAATTGAATAATTTGTGATTTAAAGTCTTCGACCATATACTATGGATTGCTAATGTAAATAGTAGAAACTATAAACTGAACCCAGCAATAACATCAGTATGGTACTAGGAGAGATGGGTATTAAGGTTGAAGTCAGCCATATTGGTTCAGTAGAATGTAAACAAACAGATTTTTGTAAGTGGTAGTCGATAAATCAACAACTTACTAAAGGCTTTCATTACTTTCATCAATCATCAAATTGTTTGTTTACATTCTGCTGAACCAATATGGCGGACCTCGATCTTACCTATCTCTAAAAAAAAAACCTAACATTATGCAGTTGCATCGACGCATGCGCAGTTTCAGTTTTCTTATCAACATGGAACACTGTAGATTTGAAAGATTCGCTGTGCTTTTTGATGTTCATCGTATTCATTATGATTAAATGATTTCTGATTCAAAGTATCCAAATTTTAATTACCCAATTTGAAAATATTATGAAAAGAAGACTGCATATGAGTGATAAGCGGTGTTGCTTTTATAAAACGGTTGATCGGAATTGATCTGATTTCAAGTAAGTAGTTGTGCTGTCATTAATTTATCATACTTCAATACAATAATTATAGTATATAATTTTTTTATCGTCAATTCATTGATTATATTATTATTAATTATTAAGTAATTAATTAAATTAAATCAGTTGTTGATGTTGATTTAACATACTTATCATTAGAAGTTTTGATGTGTTTTTATTTTCATTCTTAAAATATCATTGCATATGGGCAAACGCAATTATTGATGTTGTTATTATTTGCCTCACTTTATTGCTTGTTTCTGTGCAGCTATTAGCAGTCTATAGTATGTGGTCGAAGAAAAACCCCAGTAGAGTAATCATAGTAACTGATCGGTTTTCTGATTGGTCATACGTCACGCGCGTAACAGCCAATCATAAGGTTAAAATGCGATTAAATTTAGGTAACTTCATTTCTACCTTATTCAGTACTGTCGTTCAGTTTTCAGTAAACGACTGAAATTTGTTTGTGATTTGAATCATCAACTGATTCATGTTTTTATTTTACGAGTGATTTGAGGGAATTTTTCTCTTTCGAACCTGCTGATTGGTTGTTATACGCATGACGTACGACCATTCAGAAAACAGACCAGTTACTATTACTATTATATGATAGGTAATTATGATCTCAACGATGAAAAAATTATTAAAATTCAAAGAACTTTTAAATTTTTTTCCAATATTAAAAAAAAAACTAAAAATTCAAAATGTGCCTGGAAATAACAAAATTTTTTAAAATTAGAAACATATCTAAAAATAAAAATGTACAAAATTAAAAATTATCTCAATAATTAATGTCCAAAAATGAAAAGAATTTTACAAAATAATGAAATTTACTTGAAAGTTTTGAAGTTGTGAGATGCTCAGAAATTAAGAAATGAAAAAACATGGTAAATGAATTGAAATGAAAAATGTCCATAAAATTAGAAAGTTTTTAATAATTATCGATGAATAAAAAAAAAAATGAAAAAAAAAAAGAAAAATGAACTCAACGATGGAAAAATGTGCAAAAATTCAGAAAAGTCCTGAAATTTCAGAAATTAGAAAACAAAACTTGAAATGATAAAAAAAAATCTTTCTATTTTTTATTACTTATTTACTTTGATTATAGTTTTTGTGGCTAGAGGCACGCACTTAAGATAAATATAAGTTGTGTGTGGAAGCCAGAGGAGATGTGCTAGGTGAAGAGGGACTGCATTGAGAATGGAAAAGGCGTTGAAAAATTCGTGTTCAAAATTTACGTAAATTTTGGAAGTATTGTAAAAATTTATTCCTAAAAAACGCTGTTACGAAAAAGTCGATAGTAATTTCACACCTTGTCGCAATGCAACTCTTAACGACCTTGATAGTAATTTCATTTAATCCTCTCGAATCTCTGATTGCTGTAAAGCAAAACGAATCGCATTAAAAATGCATACGCGGTAATCAAATTCGTTGGAAAAAAAAATTGATAATTGCCGAACACGTGTATCAAATTAAAATTATTAAATGCGCATACAAAGTTGTTACATTCGTCGACCTCATTAACATAAAATCTTCTTTATTTCCATTCACCTAATTTCTCGGCAACCTGTAAGCAGAAATTGGACGGTAAAAATTCACCTCCGGTGTGCGAGACGCGAGGGAGGAATTTCTTCGTTAATTTAGTCGACTCGACGATGGTTTTATGAAATATGGAAAAACGAAACGATGACGATATTTTACACGGTTCGCGTTCGTTTCCTGTTTATCTAAAACGGAGTTACAGTTGTTTATTTTCCATTAACGCCCTTTCAAGTTGGGATTTTTTCCATTCGCGTCCCTCGGCCGCGCGCACCCACGTCCCGAGCTACCATTTTAAGCGTTCCGTATCTCGGCGCGCGATGGTAGATGGACAGGGTACATTTTATATTCACGGTTTGGCGATTTGGAAATTATAAAAATGGCCGAGCCGAGAACTCGTTTAGTTGATAAATTTATTTACTCGTTACGTAATGGCAGCTTTCAACCCCTCTAATGGTATTCACCTCGTCGGTAGCTGGTTTTACGTTTGTTCTTTAAATATTCATCGGTCGCTATTAACAGGCTAAAGAAAGAGCAAAACATAATACCGTTTCGGTTTACCGGTAATTGTTATCCGTTTATTCGAGCTCTTCGTTCGTCGCCCCCCCGAAACGCGTCGAATCGTTCGCTAATTCGCGTCCAAATTATTCCCACGAATTGGTAAATTGGCGCGTAGGAAAAAAAATCCCCGATTAAATGTAAGGGCGGGAATTAATTACTCGACGGATATAAAATACCCGCGTGTACGGGTTAGTCTGATTTATAAATTTACTACGGTTAATTATAATGGCTAATTTTTTAGCCATACCGTTGTTAATGGCGACGGCGCGCGCCTCCGCGCCTTCGTGCAGCCCAACAACGTTTTAATTGCTTCTCCAAACGATGGTCGGGTTTATCGCCGAACGGAAGTCACCCGTGTGATGCCCGTTGCCGCGGCTACAGCCGATGTCTTAATGCGTTTTATTAATCGTCTTTAAGGTATATCGGGTACGCGATGACCGGATGAAGGTTGTTTATGACGATTGTCGGCCAAATATTCAGTTTCCTGGAAAATTCGCTGCGAGCGATCCTTCCCTAGGTGCAGGCAATGTTAGCTCGGCTTCAAAGAAATAGGCGTTATGACGGTGTTTCGTACTTGATTACGATATTTTCAGTAGGTGCCAGGCTCATTGAAAAAATCAAGCTGAAGAGCGAATGGGAATTTCATTTTATGTGATGCAAGCATCCACTACGAACTTGAAGTCACCTGCGCGCTATATTGTCGAACAAACATGGTTGCCTGTCTTTAGACTTGAAGGAGCAATATAGGAAATGAATTTCTTTTTTTGAAAAAATGCATTTCGTTGTAATGAATAGGATTATGGATAGCGAGAAGAAGGCAAGTTGATGCGGTCTAGGAGCCTTTTTTGAAAAAGTTGAGAATTAAAGATTTTTCTTCCTGAAAATTGACCATAAATGAAAAAGCATGATATCAGAAATTATTAGTTGAACTAGGTACGGCTGTACATGAACTACGGTGGACTTCAAAAAGACTGAGAGAAATTATGTTTAAGGTTTCGTGGCTGAACTTCTGTTAGTTTTCATGAAAAATGTATAAGAATCAGTAGTGAGGGTCCAAAAAAAAAAATTCATAAGTTTAAGTACTTATTTATTTATTTCATTTATTTATTCATGTGTGTGATTTATTCATCTGAATTATTTATTTTAAATGTATCTATTAATTAATTTTATTTTTATTACATTTATTCTTTTCTATTTTATTTTATTGATCTAATTAATTTTTCCTTATTTATTTTATTTTATGTATTTGTATATTTAATTTATTCATTTCTTATTATCAATTTGTGTAGTACATATTTTCAATTTACTAACGTTACATGTTTATTCCATATTTTGAATCAGTTCATTTTTTAGCGTCAAACTGGATTCACCCTGAAACAATAGTATTCAGATATTATCTATTGTCACAAAAAAAAAAAAATGTAAGCAGCCATGCCGTATTACTGGAGCTGAGTTTTTAACTGAGGCTTGTTTATGTTTACAAACAACATTGTTAGCCACTTGATGTCTACAGGCCACGCCCAGTACCAACTCTAAAAACCTCAACCCTATCCTTTCTAAAACCACTTGAGAAGTTGAACTTGGAGCAAATGTAGTATTTCTTGCCATGCAATGATTAGGATCAAAAATTCAAAATATATTTATTATAATTTTTTTTATTTTAAATTAAAATAATTATTAATATATGAGTAAAAAAAAATTAATATATTTCAAAAATAAAGATATATTCATAGATTGGGTATTATTTGAACAATAAAACCAAAATTAAAATTTTAAAACTTAAACTAAATATTGGAAAATTAATAAATTTTATAAAAATCAAATAAAAAAATTAAATAAAAATAATATAATTAAATATCTATTAACATTTATATAAGGATATTCAACAATTTTAGCACCTAAAATTGGAATTAAAACTAATAAAAAAAAAAAATTAAATTAAAAAAAATTATATGAACACAAATTTTTCAAGTTATAACTACTTGAGGCACCTCAAATCATCTTCAGTTTGCTAAGGTCCACCATTTTGGATCCATTTTAACCCAATTCGAAGATGTCAATTTTTATTTTAAAAAAAAAATAAAAATTTCCAAATTATTTTTCCCTCTTAAAGTGCAGTGTTGCTTCAATTTTAAAAACATATTGCTTTTAAATTTTCAAAACTAAAAAAAAAATAAAAAAAATAAATAAATAATAATAATAATATGTAAAAATGAATTTTGCATTTCTGTGCATAAAAGGATTTTTATTGAACTGAAAAATTCTGGTCATCAGCTAACTCTACACACGAAGTGTATTAACCTCCTTCACATTTTGAGGTTGATAAGCCCTCCTTGCCCTCCCCCCTCTAACATCATGTATGGAGATGAATTGAGATTATTGTATACTTCTTATCATTAATGATGATACGAGTTCATATTGATTACATTTTTACAAATTTGATAGTCCTCAAGTTTTACTCAGATTTTGATAATCTGCCATTTTGAATCTCTTTTAATCCATATTGCGGAGGTCATATTCTGGTCACCAATTAACCTCACACGCAAACTTTGGTCTTTCTAAGTTGATTTTGTGAAGAGATAAAGAAGATTGATGAGGTTTTATGACTCAAGATTTCCACAAAATTCGTTTTTTACTCCAACTCACCTCAAAACACATTAAGGAAGTTGAAATTTGGGTATGTTGGTGTCCATGATTCACTCTTTCATATGAGATCAAGAACAAAAAATTTAAGGTATTCGTCCTTCTTCCAGCATCCCTCAAAATTTGAGTGATCCGCCATTTTGATGGTGTATCGAAAAAAGAAAAAAGTACTTCTGTTGCATTTTCAAGAAAACTCTCTCACTGAGTTTTGAGCGATTTTCATGAATTGTGGAGGAAAAATGTACAGGGAGCCTGGATTATTTGAGACAAGTGGGAAATAAGGTCCGTCAAATAACTGAAATGACAAATTGAGCGAAGGTTTTTTTTTTTTTAGTGAAATGAATGAATTGGCAGAATTTAAAAACACGTGTATTATATGGTTAAAAGCTTAAAAATACATAATTTTTTTGAATCTGTAATTTGCGCATGTTTGGTGGAAGAAATTTTCTTTTGAAGGGCTCAATTTTTAAATTCATTTCAACACCTACGTTACATCATGCGTCAAATAATGGGAAATTTGTCAAATAATCGAAATGTCAAATAATGCAAACGTCAAATAATGTGATGACAAATAATCGACATTTGCCAAATCAGGGGGGCTGTAATAGCTATCGTTTTTAAGGTGAAAACTCAGCTAAAAATTAAACTCATTCATGTGATTTTTTCATTTAAACTTATTTTTCTGAGCAACGATTAGCTTGAATGAAAAATTTGTTAGAATCACAGTTATAGAGCGTAAGATTTCCCACCGCTGAATTGCTCTTAATTTCCTTCTACAACGTAACCATTCGCTAAATACTAAAGAAAAACTGCAATTCATGAAGCTTTAAAAGCTCAACTTTCAGAGCAAGGATCCAATTCAAAATTTATGCATTCTGGTTACCTTAAGAGTATTATGTTATTCCGCGAAAGTTAACTAAAATTATGGCTGAAAACAAAAATTTATTGTATTTTTGAAATTTTGAAAATCAAAAGCTCCACGTAAAATGAATGCATCTGGTTTGAAAAAAAAAAACTCTGAATCTCTCCTGCCCCTACCTGTTTCGGTTCATGGTACGTACACATGCGCTCGATACCTGCAT
This sequence comes from Phenacoccus solenopsis, assembly GCA_009761765.1. NCBI lineage: Eukaryota > Metazoa > Arthropoda > Insecta > Hemiptera > Pseudococcidae > Phenacoccus > Phenacoccus solenopsis. The sequence goes on along the minus strand of VFXL01000104.1, from coordinate 39,063 downwards.
CGTAAGCCAAATACGAGTCTGTAGTCCATGCGAGAAATATGGATAAACAAATAGGTAATCTCATTTGAAAAAAAATCCCGCTAAGATATCTGGATAAATTTATTATTCCACTAAGACCGGCGTGATCGAATTAAAACGGAATTAGGCATCTCATTCGGCCCTACATTCGCATATGCGACGCGAGAAACAGAAAAAGAAAAAGAATACGAAAAACTCGGTAATTCGAATACGTGCCGAGATTACCTCGTGTTAGAACGCGTATTACCTATTTGGCGTTTATAAATTCACCTACTATACTACCCGTATAAGCCGAGTAATTTAAAAGCACATATGGGACGAAGATGAGAATTTTCTACCAGTATTATCTGCCAGCGTTTCGTTACCGGTGTATTTTCGCGCGAGAGAGCAAAAAAAATCGTAGTAAATCTGTGGTCGTTGAATTTTTTCGAATATGCGAGAAACCCTCGGTTCATAGGTACGATGGAATAGACGGTGGTATTCCACCTGTTCCAGCGGGCTATTTTACCAACCACTGAGCGAAAAGGGGAAGCGTAGGAATCAGGTAAACAAATAGGCGATCGGCTGCGAGCGTTTGAAAAATCCGACATTGGCCATGTGAAAAGATTACCCATTCGGCTTAGCTCGACTTACACGCGAAACCACTATAAGGCGGACGTGTATTTAAACAAATCCCCCAACACCTTGGAGCATTTTGGTCTTTCACGTGTCAACGTTACCGGTTAAATTCGTCGTTTATCTAACGCGAATAATAATTAAACGTCCGAACGTTAGGACGAGAACGACGGAATATTTTCACTAGCCAACGGAAGCACGAAAACATATTCCGTCAACCCTTTGTGAAAGGTTTCATTCGAAAAGGTCGCCATCGTAAGACGGTGTATGAAATTAATTAATACGAGACGCGCCGAAAGTGTACCACGTATTTAATATTCAACGAGATAACATTCGAATAATATACTATTTCGCGACCTAATTAATCAATATTTTGACGCTTATGCGAATTAAACGAGCGACTCATTTTACGCTCGATGTAAAGGTGTAGGTAACGCAGTCGTCGAGCTTGCCAAAAGGTAACGTCGTTACGTTGGAGAAATTTTTCCGGCGCTCGTATCTTTCGTAAATACGTCGTAAAATATTCATAAATTCGAAGTAAATAATTGACTAGAAATTGTATTACTTTGACGGGCCAACGATCGGGGTTAGGTCGTCGTCGTCGTTTCGTCCGTAAACCGCGACGATCGCGCATATCCGTGGCGGAAATGAGTCAGGAGTTTAGAAAGACGAGTTAATTTTGTCGCCGAATGTATCGGTATTTCTGTGATGTATTCAACATTCAGTGCCCGATTAGGAGAAGGGTCAACGGGATTGGTGGACACAGGCATCCTCAAAGGGGTATGTGAAGGTACGTTAAATTGAAAAAGTAGGTACCATAGCGTAGGTTGAAATGTACATCACGCCAGCGTGAAATTACATGTTTTTGGAGCAGAATTGTATTTGAAGTATTTTCGAATGTTGTGATGACAAATTGCGCTAGAAAGAGATCCTTTTCGAAATTTAAAAGTTAACCCTTACGATAGCTCATTTCTTACTTCACTGCCTTGTTTATTCAAGCTATAGAAAATTATTCACTAAACCAGCATGTTTTACTCAAATCCTTAATGATGAGCCTGCTTGTGTCCCTTCCTTCTTTAGCTCTTGTCTTTTCTCAGGCAGGCAAACCTTTTCGATGAAATCTAACCCACAACTCTATGGAGCTTGAAAAAAAAAAAAAAGATTAAGAAGTAGATACGTTTAATAGAGTCGAAACTTGAAGGGAAAGTACCTTTTTGTGACCCTCATGGCGAGTAAAAATTTTTGTAAACAATGGACATGCGTGGATCACAGATCTCCATATAGTAATACTATAGCGCCATCCACTAGAGATGTGGAAGGTATTAAACGATATGGATATATTGATATCGCTTTTAGTATCGATATATCGATATTACTTTCAGTATCGATATCTCGATATTATTTCATTATCGATATATCGATATTATTTCATTATCGATATATCGATATTATTTTATTATCTATATATCGATATTATTTTATTATCTATATATCGATATTATTTTACTATCGATATATCGATATTATTTCATTATCGATATATCGATATTATTTCATTATCGATATATCGATATCGCTTTTTGTATCCATATATCGATATATCGATATTACTTTCAGTATCGATATATCGATATTATTTCATTATCGATATATCGATATTATTTCATTATCGATATATCGATATTATTTCATTATCGATATATCGATATTATTTTATTATCTATATATCGATATTATTTTATTATCTATATATCGATATTATTTTACTATCGATATATCGATATTATTTCATTATCGATGTATCGATATCGTTTTCAGTATCGATATATCGATATCACTTTCAGTATAAACATACAGTGCGCGCAAGTAATTACTTACACACCTGCGCAAAAATGTTCCAAAACTAATTCATGCAATTTTTAAATAAATGTTATAACTGGAAATTGAGGGTTTATTTATATTTTTAAATAATTTAGTAACATAAATAAATTAGAAACGGGGTAAAAGACCATTTTAAAACGTGTGATATTATTTTTTAAATATTGAAAAACCTATCTTAATACATTTTTGCGCTGGCGTGTAAGTAATCATTTGGGCGCACGGTATGAATATCACTTCCAGTATTTCTATTTTCCGCAGTATATCGACTATAAAAGAAATTTCCAACTTATAGGAGGAATAAGAATTTAACAGAATCTAAATAGTATCATTAGCGCTTACGTGATAATCGTTTGTTACTATTATTTTGCGAGTTTGTGTTTTTATAATGAAGTTTGTGAATCAAAATATTGGAACTATTTTTTCAAGAGTCTCACCGAGCACACCACACTATTGAGAAATATTTCTGACCATCATGTTTTGAGGTATGTCACGTTAAGTTGCAATGAATAAAAAATTTTCTTCAAAGACAAATTGATCGACTTGCACAATTTTTTTGGTATGTTGTAGATCTATATAAAAGCCATTCTAGAAAACCAACAACCCTCTCCCCTCTTACTTTCACTCAAAATGATTTTTTTCTCAACTTATTTAATTTTTTAACCGATGAGAATGATCTGGCATAAAAATAAAACCGAGGTTTTCGAATGCATTTTTGGCCTTTTAATAACATATATTTTTTTCAACATTTTAGCTGGGTAGTTTAAAAAACTGAAATTGAAGAAGGGGAGAGCAAATAGAATATTTTTGGAGATAACTTCTGTAGATTATACAGTTTTCTTATTTTGCATGTTTGCCGTGTATATCAGTACTAAATGATTGTGAAGAAGAGGAAAACTTCTCGACCACTAGTTTGAACTACCATGATACCATCACATGAAGTGTTTATGGGAACTGCTTCATTTTCTGATTGGTCATACGTCATGTGCGTAACGACAAATCATATGGCTGGAATGTGATGAAATCTAGGTGATTTCAAAATCGCAAACGAATTTCAGTCGTTCAGTTTTCAATGAACGACTGAAATTGGTTGGCCATTTGAATCATCGGCTATTTTACGTGTAAGTCGAGGTAATTCACCATTATCCGACTCGCTGATTGATTGTTACACGCGTGACGTACGACCGATAAAAAAACGGATCAGTTATTAAAATTACTCCATTCGCTATTTTGGGAGTGTTGCTTGTTCGAACAAATTTCTCTGAAACATTTCGAAATTTGTGAAAGAAACTCACCACGTGTGAACCAAGAAAAAAAAGTCTATTAAAGGTTATTCTCGTGTTATGCATCCAGCCCAATCTATCGATATCGTGAAAACTGATGACGCCAAGAGATAAAAATTTTATCTTTCAGTCACAGCGACAAATATTTTTTCGGTAGGAGATTTTTTTTCTTTCACTTCATCGTTCTCATGCCCACAAAAACAAACAGGTATTGTAATTTTTCATCCTACGCGATTCACATATCTGCAATCAATATTTTTTACATTCTTTTTATATAGCCAATGTTTACAGACAATTATAAATGTGGGCGAGGATTCCAAAAATATGCGAGTTTTTTTTATAAAGTGTTGTTTGAAGTTCATTTTTTGTTTTTGTGAGCTTTGGTTTGAATGAAAAATTAATAGGTATTTGTTGGAGTTGTACTTCTTTCTGTATTTGTTTACTTCGTTCTGTAATATTTGTGTATGGTTTTTGTTCGAATTGCATTTTGTTTTTGTTTGTTGTTCTCTCTATCTTTCATGAAATTTTAAATGAGTACATATTATTTTTCCATCATGTTATGGCATTGCTGGCATATGGGAGGGGCTGCTTGATCTACTATAGGGGCTAAATGCATAAATACTTTTTATGCTATTTTCAGCCATTCAATTTCTATATACTTTCAGTTTTTCATGCAACTCTCATCTTTATTTGATTGAAAACGTTTTTTCATGATTCTAAAAATCAAAAAATATAAGGTGTATTAGGTCAATTTTTCATTTTCTAATTTTTTTTTTCAAGTTCTGCAATATGTTTGATTGACCTACTTCGTATTTCTCATTTCCTCAGTTTTTTTTTTTTTTTTTAAATTCTATTTTTTCAATAAGAAAATATAAAAATTTACTCACTAATATTTGGAGGAAAATTGCTCAATAAATTTTTTTAGGCCTTTAAGACACAAAATTTATAGCATTTGAATGCAAAAAAAATTGTTTTTGTATTTTTTTGAGAATCATAAATTTTTGCAAAATTTGAGCTCAAATCGCTACAACTAAATTTTTTTTTGAACTGAAATTTTTTAGTGGTTCATTTGGAACCCAGAGAAACACTTTCTGGAAAGGCAACATTAAAGAGTGGGAAAAATTTTTCACCTCTAAATAGGTAGCACTCTAATAGATTTATAATTTATTGTTTTGTACTTTTCCTATATACTCTCTCCTTATGAATGTATTCTGTTACTTGAAAATAATTTCCTCAATTTTTCCACGATTCATGAGGACTACATCGATAACGACTTTTTTCGATTATCTAATTGAAAATTTTATTCTCAATTTTGAATAGGGAAATACTCGATTTTAAGATTCTACGAACCAATAATAAGCAATGTACGTACGTAGCATGGGGAAAAAAATCCCCCCCCCCCGAAATACCTAAGATAATATTCTACTACCGGCAATAAATACTCGAATCCTTGACTGGACCGACTGGACGCACGTAAATTCTCGAGTAAAAGATATAATTTTATCAACGCTAAATAACGCAAAGAAAGAAAACCGCCTCGTTCATCAGCCGCTGGAATGAAAAAGACAAAGAACATCGACGTCTTTCGCGTCCGAGAATAACATTGAAATCGAAAATTACGCTTTATCGAGAGCGACTCGACGTGCTCCATGACTGAAGCGTGATAAATAGAGTAATAGGTGTTACCAGTATTTCGTGGTGTCCGGAATTTTTTTCCGTTGTCAAGAAGGAAAATTGGAGATGGTAGGAAAGTTATTTATTGACATGATTGCTATTCGTTAACGCGTATGCAGTACCTACGTAGTAATAGGATACGTGTAATAAAGCGATGATCGAGTGTGGAATACATAAAAATTGAAATCTAACCGTCGATGGATATTTAAAGGACGACAAATATATTAATTGCGATTAACATTACGTCTAACGTGTAATAGAGTTGATATTTTATCGACCACTTGTAATCCGATGTTGTACCGATGATGACAAGCCGTTGTAGCGATCGGCGTGAGGTGATTTTTACGATTTAATTTAAATAAATTTAATCAGATCGACGACCATTTGCGTATATGCGCCACGTCCAGTATTCGTGTGCACGATGTAGCGTTTAGCGACGGCGAATTTTTAGCTGGACTTTTATTGAAAATTTTAGCTATTATAAGTCTCGCGATTTGGCAGTGAGGGGCGAAGGGGAAAGGGGGTGGCCGTACCGCGTACTTTTGCATTTCAGACTATTTTTAATTTATTGTAATTTAATATTGCTGAATATTTTTTTCAATTGGGAACAAAGTTGTTCGTGCGAATATTTAGAGGTATTTTTTTCACAGTTTTGATTCCCCTCAAAATAGTGGTTTATTCGAGTTTTGAGGACAGTTGGAGACGAAGCCGAAGTATTGATCTTTTTTATCATGCCGCCATTATTAATTTTTTAATAAAATCATTTTTTTTTCGCATTTTAGAATTCTTAACCATCAATAATTTCCAGTTTTTCATGTACAACGATTTTCACGAATTCTTAGTTGAAATCGACCTCTATGAATTATTATGGCTTTCCCAACAATTAGTTATTTTTGCATCTTCACTGAAATCGATTATCGAATAAATTACCATCGATTTATCAATTTTCTAGTGAAATAAAAAAAATGTAAGCAGCCATACCGTATTATTAGAGCTGAGTTTTTAATTGAGACTTGTTAACCCTCTGATGGCACACATAAAAGTAATTTAAATTAGAAAATAAAAATTGTGCTGAGTCACTCAAGAAGTTGAAATATAATATGTTATTGTGCTCGCTGAAATGCAGAATTCTATCACAAAAAAAATTATATAATATCAAAATTGAAGGGGCAGCATACATAGGATAGAATAGAACAATTTTTGAAAATTTCTAGCTCCTTCAATATTGAAGATAGGCAATTTGTTCTTCTTTTTTTTTTTCTTGCAAATCGTTCGAACTGCAACATAGCATGGTTTTATTTTCAATTTTTGCGACCTGAAAAATGCAATGAATAATTTACATAAAAATTCAGAAGTAAATCTGCCCCTTCAAAAATTGATGTATGCTACTAACACAGATTCCCTAACTGAAGAAATTGTGGCAACGTTCAACTATGAAGGGTGCACAGGGATGAGCAGCCGGTTACGCCGGAGCGCAACGAGTTTGTATTACCGATGGGTGAAATTCACCCATGTGTGCCAATTAAGGGTTAAAACACCGCATTAAGAACTTGAGAAGTTAAATATGGAGTACTTCGTATTTATTGACTGCAATAATCATATGAACCCATATTTTGAAATTTTAGCCATATGAGGCTTCTCAAATTATTCTCAAATCTTGACAATCCCTCAGTTTGAACCACATTGACCCAGATTCAAGAAGCCATATTCCGTCGTTAACTGCCTCCCACATACGAAGTTATTCATGAAATTTTCTTTAGCAATTTCCCCTCCAGAAGTCGCTTTCTGCTCCAACTCCCCTCCAAATGCAATTGGGAAGCTAAAAACAAAATAGGTTAGTCATTAGGGCTCATTCTACCTTATGAAGCAACAATAACATCTTTTCGATCCTTCATGTACCCCAATCACGTTTTGAGATCGATCACCCCTCCTTCTCCCCTCCAACACCATGAAATCGTATTAATTACATTTTTACCAACTTGAGGCTCCTCAAGCTCTACTCAAAATTTTCATAATCCGCCATTTTGGATCCATTTTGATCCAAATACAAAAGGTCATATTCTGGTCACCGACTAAGCCCACATACAAAGTTTGACTTTTGTACATTGATTAGATGAAAATACATGGAGGATTTCAGAAATTTCATGACTCAAAACTTCCTCAAAAAGCCGTTTTTTGGTCTTAACTCCTCTCAATATGCACTTAGGAAGCTGAAATTTGGATATGTTAATATCCGTGACTCACTCTTTCATATGAAATCAAAAACGAAAAATTTGAGCTATTTGCCCCTTCTCCAGCCCCCCTCAAAATTTGAGTGATCCGCCATTTTGAAATTTATCGAAAAAACAAAAAAACTATTTTTGCGTATTTTCGAGAAGAGTTCCTCACTGAATTTTGAGCGAATTTTATCCACACCCGCCTGCGCAAGGCGAGTGACACAAGAAACGAAATTTCCTCAAAAACAGGTTTTTGCTTTAACTCTCCTCAAAATGCACTTAGCAAGCTGAAATTTGGATATGTTAGTATCCGTGACTCACTCTTTCATATGAAATCAAAAACGAAAAATTTGAGCTATTTGCCCCTTCTCCAGCCCCCCTCAAAATTTGAGTGATCCGCCATTTTGAAATTTTTCGAAAAAACAAAAAAAGCACTTCTGCGCTTTACTTTTGTACATTGATTAGGTGAAAATATATGGAGGATTTCAGAAATTTCATGACGTAAAACTCCCTTAAAAAGCTGGTTTTCGCTGTAACTCTCCTTCATATGCGTCGGGAAAGATGAAATCAGAATTGTTTAATCATTTGAGCTCATTATTTTCATCATATGATGCCGGAATAAATATTTTTCGATTTTTCTTGTACAACTACCACATTTTAATGGCTTCGCTTCCCTTTCCCCAACATGTGTGAAGATGAATTTGAAATATCGTATACTTTTTATTCCCGATAATTATGTGTGTCATATTAATTCTATTTTTACTCATTTGGGTCTATTCAAACTCTCCTCAAATTTTGACAATCCGCGATTTTGAATTTTTCTTTACTCAAATTCGACATGTCGTATTCTGGTACCAAACTAAACCAACACATGCAGTTTGACCTTTCTAGATTGATTTGGTGAGGAGATATGAGAGATTCGAGACATTTTGACTCATAACTTCATCAAAAAGTCGTTTTGGCTATAAATTCCTTTCACACGTGCCTAGGAAGCTGAGATTTGTATACGTTGGTGACTCAGTTTTTCATACGAGGTGAAAGACGAAAATTTTGAGTTATTTGTTGTCTTTACAGCCTCCCTCAAAATTTTAGTAATTCGCCATTTTGAGGTTTATCGAAAATCTAAAGATAGTACTACTTTTGGGTATCCGAATAAGGACTCTCTCACTAAATTTAGCAGTTTTCATCCATCTAACCGCGTTATGCGCAGGTTAAAAAAAATTTTAAATATAGTTAAAAAAACACAAAATCTCGCAGTATATATTTCAGCAAAAAAAAAAAAAAAATTGCAGAAATATTCGACGTTTCGCCGTGTCTTGACTGCATCATCAGAAACGTATTAATGAATAAAAATTTTGCTAACGATTTGACACCCCCTCCCTCCTTTCCATATCAAGTAGGCTGTAATAGCTTTTGTTTTTAAGTTGAAAACTCAGCTAAGAATGTGATTAAAAATAAAAAAAAAACAACTACAAATGCCCGTTCAAGAGATGAAATCAAATCTTGTCGCTCAGTACTCCATATTTCAAATTTCCAAACTCATAAAGGGTTTTTCAAAGTTTCTCATGATCGTAATAAAACGAGAAATTTTTTTATGAAATTAATTTTTAAATACATTTTGAAACAATAAGACTAATCAGTTATCCCACGAAATCGATCGCATTACTCGTACAAGTACCTCGACTTTTTCTGTTTAAGAGGCTCCTTTCGCCGAAGGCAAAAAAGCGATTCCCCACAGCCGTAGGAGTTCACTGCACTACTAATACGTGATTTTATATGCCACCATTTTTTCCCCCTATTCGCCGCATAAATTAGCCAACAACAATGAAAAACACGAATAGCCAAACAAAGAGCCGAAATTATTCTCAATCTCCAACCGAGCAATTTCGTTTCATTTCACGAACATGCTTTTTAATCAGCCCTTTTTAAATTTCGCGCCGAAAATAAAATTCCACGCGAACGTAGTGGCCCGAAATTGGCGCAACAAAAAATTCACTCGGATTCGTCGCAATCCCGGCTCGAAAGGGGCTTCGAGGGACGATTTTCGGCCGAAAAACAAACATCGTTTATCGCCTGCATTTCCATCAGCTACGGTAACCATGCGGATAAATTCTCATCTGGCGAAACGGGGGCTCCTACTACGAATTATTTCAACTCGTTCAGACAAGGCGTAAATTTACGCACTTTTCTAATGGCTGTAGCAACCTCGAAGAAAAGAGCACCGAACACGGTTTCGTAATTAAGGAAATGTTTATGGGCTCGGGAAATTTTTTTTCGTAATTTGCTAAAATCCGGCAATTTATTCGGCGACTTGTTTCTGGCCGACTTTAACCCGTAAGTTGTGTTCAGGGAATTAATTCGTACGACTTAGCCCGAGTGATATTTTCTCATTTTCTTCGAGTTGCGAAAATGTAGGGTAAAAAAATTGCACGCGTGAGTAGACGCGTTGAATTGCCGGTACGAAGAAAGGAATTGTGTGAATAAGGCTTTTATCATATCAAGCTCGGCCAAATAAAGGGAATATTTTCACGCTGATGCACGGTATGATATTGGTAACACGTTCGATGTAAATAAAAGCGTGAAAAAAAAAACCGTAATCGTCAACGACGCCCAGACGTTCCCCCACCACGTGAAATTTCCTTCCACGTATCATTTACGGCGGCAAAAGCGTCGCGTAATTTTTCACCGAGCCTTCATTGCCATCAGTCGAACGTCGTATATCGAAAAAGCTCATAAAACAGAGACCCGATTGATTCGCCGTCCGCACACGCACACGCAGCATCGCTGTCGGTCGTTTTCCTATATTTTGGTGGCGGCGTGTAACGCGCGGGAGAAGAAATATGCGAAATATTGCGAGCAACGCGAGAACAGTCGTTTCAAGGTCGCCACCGAAACACCACATAATAAAGAACCCGCTATAAGTATACGCGTTATTCGCGCAAAAGGGCGTCATCTCCACAGGATACAAGGCGCGTTCTTCTCGTAAGGCCTCCAAAGACCAGTTTTCGAGACGCGAAACACGCAGCAAAACCCAAGGGTCGAAACAACAAATACATAATATCGCCTAAACCCTGTACGGCCGCCGAAAAACACCGTTTTTAGGGGTTATTAAACTACATTCTACCACTGTCGTGTAGCGGTGGCGGTATATATTATCCGTTCCGTACCTTTTGCCTTTATACCTAAACGCAGCTTTCGTATAACCACTTCGCCATACGAGCGTGAAAAAGTAACGTGAAATCGTCTAAATAATTCGCATTTAGAAGAAACTTCTCTGCTAACCGATTCAGCTATGGGGAAGCGTTAGTGAGAAAAACCAATAATATTGAAAGTGTAAGCAGTCAGTCGGCGTTTTTAGAGCTGAGTTTTTAACGAAAGTAAATTATTTTCTAATTGGAATATATTGTTGTAAATCTCTTCTAACACCATTAACAAATCATCCACACTCCGACACTCGAATGTTTGTAAGACAAATTTTTCGTAAGTACATCAACATAGCAGCCCATAGCCAAAATTTCAGCTCCAATTGGCCATTTGATGGAGAGTTATAGTTTTTCAAAATTTTGAAATTACTAGCTATCGGTTTGTATCAGGAAAAATCGAAAAAGTTACGTACTGTGTCATGGAATAATAATTCAACGATCATAAAATGTCACCCTCCTCTCTCTTCAAGCGTGAGGGTAAACCAAATTAATCGAAGATGTGATGGAATAAGCTGTGCGAGGCCATAACGACCATATAACCTCATAAATTCCCATTAATAGGCTATTTAGTTCAGTTGAAGTATGATTATTACTGGGACTAATTTGGGGCTAAAATTTTTCTGCCGATAGTGTGCATAACAATCTTTAACTTTTCGTAAAAAATCGTGGTATTGCTTTTTTCCAAAAATCCACATTTTCACCTCAAAATTAGTTTTTCAGAAAAAAAAAAATCGAGCTAAAAAATAAATCTGAACAGATTTTCAACAAAAAGTATTTTTAAACATTTTTTGTCCAAGGTGGTAGAATCGCGAAAAACGTCCTTGAAATGTGTCACTTTTATTGCACTTAGGGCCATAGCTCTACGTCTGCTATATTTCGCCGCGTTACGCTGCTTTTGTGTGTTCTCATCATGCAAATGACTTAGGGTGAAATCAATTTTGGTTTTTTTGCGAAAATGGATGTGGTGTAGCGGTTGATAGTTGGGAAGTGATCCCAAAAATATGCTCAAGAAATTTCAGCCGTCTAGGTTAATATTTATATTCTGCATAATTGCGTCAAAGTTTGAAAATTTTATACTTCATACAAAAAAATTACTTAGTTCTTGAAAAATTGAAATTTTTTGTATTCAAGGGCGACATGTAAAAAAAAATAATAATAAAAAAAAAAGTAGAACCTTTTCATATGAATCAGTGAAATGGGTGTCAGTGAATAAGCAAACAATGATTAACACTATACTGTGCGTCCACATGATTCGGGTACAACCAGCGCAAAAATCTCAGTTTGTTGATAACATAATAAAGAGTGAAACTACAATTTCTTAATCAGAAGTCTTTTTAAAATTACTTCGATGAATTTTAAGGCTGATAAATTCATTTCAACTGCATTACAATTTCTTTGCATTTGAAAAAACCAATTTTAAATATTTGGAAAAGAGATTTTTTCGCTGATTGTACCCGAATCACTTGGACGCAAGATATAAGTGATGACTTCACTTCAGAAACTTGAGCATCTGTTCTTATATCGTGTGGAGTGATTGAAGTGGGAGCTCAGATATTTAATGGGGAAGGGATAAAGGTTAACATTTATAACAATATAATATATGTATATTGATACTGCTATCAATCCGAGGCTCACTGTTATTTGAAGAGCTAGATAGATGGAAGTTGGCATCAGGTCTAATGAATAAAACCATCGTTTTGTTCTGTTGCATTCTTTTATTCAAGAGTATATCAATTCGTTCTGTTTTGTTTTGCTCAGTTCTGTTCTGTTCCCTCCCTTTCCATTTCGTTCGGTTCTAGTTTCGTTCAAACTGATTTATTCTATTTTGTTTTGTTCAGTTCTGTTTTCTCCCTTTCCATTTCGTTGAGTACTGGTTTCGTTCAAACTGATTTAGTATGTTTTATTTTGTTTGTTTCTGTTCTGTTCTGTTCCGTTCTGTTCCCTTCCCTTCAGTTCTGGTTTCGTTCAAGTTGATTTATTCTATTTTGTTTTGTTCAATTCTGTTCTGTTCCCTCCCTTTCCATTTCGTTCGGTTCTGGTTTCGTTCAAACTGATTTATTATGTTTTGTTTTGTTTTGTTTGTTTCTATTCTGTTCTATTCTATTCTATTCTGTTTTATTCTATTCTATTCTATTTTGTTCTGTTCTGTTCCGTTCCGTTCCGTTCCCTTCAGTTCTGGTTTCGTTCAAGTTTATTTATCCTATTTTGTTTTGTTTTGTTCTGTTCTGTTGGGCTTCGTTCATTGTTGTTGAGAAACATCGAAAGAGAATGAAAACATTTACTCAGTAAACAATCAGAAATATGAAAATTTGCTTAATTAGGCATTCACACAGGTCTTCAAAAATCAAAAATCAAAAGTTCAAATTTTGATGATGCCATCGTGAGTCATAAAAAAAAAAAAAAAAGGAAAGACACCGTAATATTACAATATTCTTGAAGAGGAAAAAAAACTGTTCAGTTCATATCGCCTTCATTTTTTTCTTAATTTTTTTTTTGTTCTGTTGTATTCCATTTTGCTCTGTTCGGTTCAGTTTCATTTTGTTCTGTTTGGTTCTGTTCAGGTTTATTTGTTCAAAATATAGTTTTGTTGCGTTCTCATCATCATTCATTGTGAACTAAAATTTTAGTATTCTGAATCGTTCATAATGTTCTGTTCTGTTCTGTTCATGTTCACCAGCCCTGGTTGTCATTCTAGAAATCATTAAAATATAACTTTTTTGGGAACCTTGAAGGAGTAAGGAAAATCTTGAATTTAGTTATACCAAGGGTTCTGGAGCAGTATTTCGAGACCCACTTTAGATTTGCCGCTATGCATCTTCACTAAGATAGCACTATATATTGGATCCCAGATTGTTGAAATATGTATATAAGCATATGCAGTGGCGTAGCCAAGGGGGGGGGGGCAACTGGGGCGATTGCCCCTCATGACCTTTTTTTTTTAATTTTTAAATCACAAAAAATTTCGCAAGCTAGGAGCTACTTTGTTCTACAATACATAATAAATGAACCGGTGTGACTGGTATCATAAACATGTGCAGTTGTACTAGTACAAACGAATAACCGACGCGACGGGTCAAACGTGTTCGGACAGTCGAACTCGAACCTGACAAACAGCATTTCATCGCTTGTTGACATAATTATGTACGTGTAATAGAGGGAGAAGTTAAACTAAAACTCAGCAGTGGCCATTGCAGCCGCAGGTGCAAAATCTGTCCACGTGATTTAACTAAATAAAAAACTATGTATATACCCATTTTTTCTGCTTCTTCATGTCTCTCATGATTTTCGTGCGGTGTTAAGCTGTTTTGTGTTATTTCGATCCAGTTTTCACGATTACTTCATTTTAAGTCGACATGAAACGGAATTTAGATATAAGAAATTTTTTTATGAAAAAAAAAAACGCAAGTGGAATCGGAACAGTCTAGCAGTGTAAGTGTAGAGACAGCAGCACTTGATAATGCAGAGGTATCTATGTCTACTGTTTTACTTCAACAATCAAACTCTAGTGAATTAGATACTAAACAAATTGACGGAATAAAATCAACGTCTGACGAATTAACTTCTCCAACATGCTCATCAAAATCTTTTGACGAACAAATATTTACTATGTTTCAACCCCCCCCCCCCACCCAGCAAGGCATATTAGGCCACAGAAAATTTAACAAAAAACATCTATTTTTTGTTCAGGAGTTCTTGCCCCCCTCGACAAAATCCTGGCTACGCCTTTGAACATATGCAAATAGATATGTTGCTGGCGATCCGAGACCCATGCAAAAATTTACTAAATAACTTCTGGGTTTGTAACTCACAAAGAAACGACCTTTAATCTGAGAATCGAAACGGGTCTTGGATTGTCAAAAAGAGTCTCAGAATGATAATACCATATCCAATATTAGGACTGCTTTTACCGCACTACGCCTCTATATATATATACACACACGGTTGCGATACTTTGTTGCACCCGGGTCTTTAAATGCATTTATCGCGCTTTGGTCCTTAAATGTACATGTTGCTCCCGATATACATATAAATAGCGATGGTTGTTGCACCTACCTATACAAGAATCTACATTATTGCATCCAATCTAGAAGTTACGCACCCTTCTATCGATAGTGACGTGAGAAGTTCATTTTAACATTTGGTCCGTTCGTTTTGATGCTCTCGTGCGCGTGCCTAATTTATTCGTAATTCGTTTTTCGTGATTTGTATTTCGAGATAATATTATCATTTCGTGATTAATACATTCGTATAATTCGTATCGTTATTTCATTTCATTTTATTTCGTTTAACAAGATATGTGTACGAAGACATTCAAATATGCCCTAACTTATAATTTTTTTGGGGGGTGGGGGTGGGAGGAGTGGTGAGCTACGCGTCATTCCTATCTACGGCGACTAACATTAGTGTGTTATTTGGATAATTGTTCCTTACTTCTGGTATTCATGGAAAAAAAAATCGTCGGAAATTTTTTCCACAAATGGTTTGTGTGTAAATTTACAAGACTGAATTCTCCATGAAAAAAAATTACTCCGCTCTATAACTTGGGAGGAAAAGGTAGCACACCATATGCGACTAGGAAATAATAATAATTTCGTTTTTTCACGGGGCTACGAGAGTACTCGACGAGTACATCGAGTGTGCTCTGAGACCATCCGATCACGCTGCTCGGTGGTTACTCGATAGACGTATTTTTGCGATCGAAGAATTATGTATCCGACGCGATGTACGCCGTGGTCGCGCCGTATCGCGCCGTTGTTAACGCAAATTGAAATTCCTACCTACGTTATTTATGCAAAACCTTAGCGAAACGCTGAAACCATTGTTAATAAATCGACGCAACGGCTCTGTGTACGCAGAACCGGTATCACTCGTGTTCGAATGCATTTCCATTACCATATGCGAAATGCGTTCGTATTATTGATGCAATTCTAATAATGCATCTCCGCGCATCCCGCCTCCTTTGGCCGCGTCGGCGGAGCGGAATAGTTAATATTTAAATGCTCGTCTAGCGTGGCACTGCATTGGGAATAAGAGTCGTAGCGATTGCGCGACCGAGTCGATAGATGTTTTAGGTTAATAATGAACTTTTTCCATATCTCGATTGTCGACCCGTCCCACCCCCACTCGTTTAGCTCGATCGACTATAGCGAATCACGGTGGGGTTGGTCGGTCAGGTTTAATTAATTTATGCCATTTATGGTTAGTCATTATTACGTTTAATGAGAAAAGTTACTTTTAACGTTGTATAAAGCGGAGTATCGAAATTAACATTAATTGATGTAAGTTCGGTACTTTTGTTGTCGACTTTGTCGTCTGAGTAGCGACGTTCGTTGGTCGGGTTTCGCAATGTGTAGGTTTTTGGCGCGCTCCGTACCCGCGGCCAGTGTGTGCGAAGTTACGAGAAGTGCGATGGCTTCATAATGTATGTAAGCGGAATCGAAGCTCGCAAAAGCATAAGACGAGCATTTTAAATAATATTAAGCTTCGTCAACGTGTACCGCGCCACTATAACGACCTCGTAGCTGGAATATTTGGACGCGAATTAACGCCATTGAATTATACATCGGTCGTGAGCTCGTGCGACATGATTTTGTCATCAATATGATTCTATTTTTCAATTTATGTTCCTATCGAAAGGGAAAACCGAAGAGTACCCGGTGACGACAGTAAAATTTATACGGTCGAGAATTTTGTCGCTGCGGTGTTCAAAAATGAACTGGTCGAAGTATTTTTCGTGCCCGTTTCGTCGACCGCCGGTATTATGAAATATGCATTGCCCGATTCCTCCTACCACCGTCGTTCCCCGGTGTATGCGAATGCGAGAAATTTATGATCTATTGCGGTTACCATACGTAGATTGCGGCCGATACCAGTGACGCAGGGTTTTTGTTTCGAATCGTACCACCGAAACTGTGTAACTATTTGGGTGGGCATTGGCCCGCAAAAAATTATTCCGACGCCTGAATCGTTTCGCGAAAAAAGTTCGACTTTATTAAAATTTAATACTGTAACGAATGGGAAATCAACGATGATAAATGACAAGTTGTTGATCTTTTTGTAAATCTAGATTAAATTTTTTCAACGAATGCTCGTAATTCGGTACGCATACGAATTTTCGCGACTATTTATCGAGCGAGTTTTTTCAATTTGTGAGGTGAAAGGAATCTTTGCTGAGGAGGAAAACTCATTTTCATCTACATCCTACCCCTTTTCAATTATTTCGAGAAATCGTTAAATAACATCAGTACAGGCAAATAAGTATCTCACTCAGATACAGTTACCAATGAGCCGATCTTTGGATTATTTGTGTATGACGAACCCGATAACAACATACTAAAATGCCCTCCTCTCAGATTTGGAGCTAACTTCAAAAGGGTCCAAATTCAACGAGAAGTGGTTTTTGTTTTTGATTCCTAACTCCGTAAAGAAGCCTTCAGGAGAAAAAGTAGTACTGTAAAAAAAGATTCCACGATAGATTTCCTATCGATTAAATATTCTCCGAACCGTGACAGTTCAATGCAAGGGTGGAAAGTGGTGGTTCAAAATGGCATATTTTTCCATTTTATTCAGATGTGCTATTACACGTAATTACTTCATACATCAAAATGTAAAAAAAACCTCGTGTAAAAGGTGCCTTCGTAAATTACAGAATAATTTCCAGTATTGAAAGGAGTACAGGTAGCTTCGTGTAAAAGGCACTAGTCCCCCACTGACATTCGTTGTTTATGTCAACGAAGTGGGGACATGGAAAGCACCTATAAATACAAGCACGTTCATGGATAGTAGGCAGTTGTTAAATAACTCTCTTAGTAAATTGAAAGTTGATCTTGATTCTTGTGTTATTTCACTTGCGTTCTTTTCAAGAAATAAGTAAACCACGTTCATTTGCAACATTTAAGATTACGTTTACTTCCAACTATGTTTGTGGGGGAGGGGATTTTCATTTACCGAATATTCAGTAGTTACTTATGTATACTACCTGAGTATAATTATAAAGAAATATTTTTGATAGAAAAGCAAAGGGAGGGGGAGGTCATTACAAGATCTTTTAAATTCTTATTAAATATAACAAAAAATACTTCTTGACTGTAAAAATATGAATAAGTATTGTTTGTTGAAAAATAAATATAGGTACAACAAACAGTAATTAGTAAGTAAATACAACATTAACCTCCCTCCCTTTCCCCCTCAATTGAAGCCTAAAGATATTTCTTTCTAAAATTTGAAAATATCCAAAAAAAATCGATTGTTGAATAATTTGAAATTTTTTAGCTTCAAAAGTTATGGACTATAGTCCAGTAAGGGTAGACATTTTATTGGAAAAAATTCTCAACAGCGATTTTTTCATTACGAATATTATGGAATGACTACTCAAATACATACTAAGAAAAGGGAAATTTCAAAATAATTTTACTCCTTCTCTATGGGTTTTTTGAGAAAAACACTTTCTGTAAACGTTGTAGTCGTTCTTAAAAGCTTTCAAAACATAGATTTCATTCCATTGCACTTTAGCAAAACCTATATAAACAGCTTTGCAAGTAAGAAAATTAGATTTGGCACAGTAAATTTACATGAAAAAAAGTCAATTATGGAAAAGATCACAATGGAAATTTTTTTCATAAATATTATTAGAGAACGACTTCCTGAAGACCATATCAAAATTGGCCATGGATAGGAATGACGTATATCACACGGGGGGAGGAGGGGTTAACACCTCGGACTTTTTTTTTTTTTGGTATTATTATTATTATTATTTAGGAGCCCCAATTTCTGGGGTTAACACCTTGGACCTTTTTTTTTTTTTTTTTTTTTTTTATTATTTTATTTCTCCAATTTTTTCATTTTTATAAAAATAAATATTAATGATGATTTTTAAGAGTCTTGAACAATATGAGTTTGACTTGAAGTCCTTAAAAATCAGAAAAAAATTATTGCTGATTTTTACCTCTCATGAGTTCTTCTAACAGGTTAACTAATTAAAAGTAATTAATCGTAAAATGTTATGGGTAATTTTAAGATGAATATTTGAGAAAACTACTATAATTTAGTCTATCATTAAAAATGGTGATTTAAATTCGCTAACTAAACATTTCAACATTTGTGGAAATTCAATGTAAAGAAATAGATGAATTACGAATCATTTCACGTTGAAAAATTTAAATGAACTCATTTTGAAATAATGCGATGATACTTTGAAAACCCTGTGAAGTAAAAACCAACCATATATTTTGTCTCCTGAATCTTTAAGACCTTGAATTAAGCTCATCCTATGGACGCAACCTGTAAATTACACATTTTTATTTATTTTTGAAAATACATATGATTAACTGTTTTTTCCAACCAGCCAAACTCCTCAGTTTTTCAGTAATCAACAGGTGAAAATCTTTGCAATCTTAAGGCGACAAAAAATATTAATTTGAATTGATGAAAATTTCTTGGTCAAATTCTTGAAAACTCTAACTTAATTCAGGGCAGTTTTCCCAACTCATTTGAGAAGTAAATTTTTTACTTTTTTTTTTATTAGTGCCGTGTACACTGTACAGCCTCTGAGTCTAGAAGCACGTGCTTAAGGATTTAGACATGTTTGAAGAGGCCAATTGAGATAAAAAAGCTGAGAAGTGATCGAATGGTGGACTCTGAGTCTTCAAGGAAATCAGAAAGGGATTCGGGTAAAAGAAGCTGTCATCTATGGGAGCTGTATTTTGGGCACTCCATGAGGATATTTTACACATTTTCTGCCGGTTACTTTGCAACATTTTTTTCATCGCACATCCATTTTTAAGAAAATCGAAGAAATCATTACAAATTTCGAAAATGTGAAAATTAAAAAAAAAAAAAAAGAAAAACTGAAAGAAATGCTCAAAATCTATTAAATTATCTAATAAAAAAAACGCACGAAAAAAGCGCTAAAAAATTCTTCAAAAAAATTAAAAATGTTTTGAATATTGAGACTCATAAAAAATCTTTCTCGCTACGATACTATAGAAATGCACCATGAATCTTATCTAAAATACGAATCTTAGTTATCCCTTCCCTCAACATCTTCAAAAATTTAGTGCGTTTTAATTGCTTGTGTTGTAATTAGAAACTCGGTAGTTGATAACTATCTAAATTTCTCATTAGTGGCAACCAAAAGCCCCATTGAATGCAAATAAATTTACTTCTGGCCGGTAGCTATTACGAATATTAATAATTCGAAAAAGATCATTTTATGTGGTAAGATAAAAATCGATAATATCAAAATGTAACCATTCCCGCTCTCCTCGTCGCCTTGATCTTCGTAAATGTAGGAACGAAATTAAATTTAGAAAGGAAACGTTCGGAATTTATTTTCGTGCGCGACTTGTAAATTCAAGCGGGCGCGTTGGCACGTGCTCATCGATTATGTCACATGGGCGAATGTTTTAATAAGCTTATTAGCGTTTAATTAAGTTGTTTTCGAAATTGACGGGCTCCGTCACGTGTCAACGGCGGCCTGAAATTACGTCCCCTCCATTGTCTGTGCCATGTATTGCGAACAAAATATACATGCTAGATTTAGCATCTAACGCATGCCGGCAACCAGGGTTCAGTTCACGTCCCACCTTTTGATTTGCTTAATTGCCCATATCGGGAAAACTACGTCGTCGTAGAAAAAAAAATTGATCGGCTCGTATTAATGAAAAATTGACCTCTGTGATAAGGTCATCACTACCACATTAGACTGGTTTGGTCTTCATCGCGCTGGCTATATCTTGCCATTCTTGTCCATCCAGCTAACGACTGTAAATTAAGAAGAAACGATTAAACTGTCGAAATGTCATCGAGGAAATTTCCGTCGAGAAACAGGTGTAACGATGATGCTCCCGCGATCATCATCGTTAGCTCAGAGTACATCTGCGGTTCGTGTTGCTCATCTGTATGTTTGACGAAGCCGGCTAATTAAAATGCGAGCACTTCTAGTTGAAGAAATGACCCGAATTTTCAATCGTGTGCGAATAAAAAAAAAATTAAAAATTAACGCTTTCGAAGCCAAACTCATTTGTAGGCGGTTCACGCGCCTTTGAAGGCGCCGAAAATTATCTCGTCGAATTCGCCATTTTGCGAACGCCACTATAGGGAAATTGCGTTGGTAGAAAAGTGCGTGAGATGTTTCAGCTTTCATCTCGAGATCTCCACTTCGTTGTAATTTGACAGGTAGAATTATATCGCCAACGAGCTCGATGATGCGGTCAAGGGCGATCCTTTTTTAGCTGAAGTTTCTACGTAAGTTTGACTGATACAGCCTACCTGATTTGGTTTGGCAAAGTGAGGGGGGCTCATAACTTGACGTATAAAACCATTTGTAGTGCATTGGCCTGTTCCTTTTACCATATGTGTACGTATATTTTAGTAGATCTTTAAAGAGCATACTGGATATGTATGAAAATCCTCAGAATTTATTTAAGAAATGCTCATGGTATTCCATAGAAGCTTTATTCTTGAATATTTGGTTCGACTCAAAATTACGATTTATCGATATTTTAAGAACGGAGCTGGAGGACACGTGAAGTTTTGATGTTTTGAATCACGAGGTTATATGATAAGAGTAACAAGACGATAGTAGCATATTTATATTTCGGTTTCCTTTGCAAATTCAGAGAGAAGGCTGAAGCGAAAATGAACTTTCTGAGGAAGTTTTGGGTCATAAAATTCTCTTCGTTATTTATATCTCTTCACCAAATCTACTTGAAATCCTCAAACATTGTATGTAAGGTTAGGGACCACAGTATGAGCCGTTTAATTTAGTCTGAATTAGATCCAAAATTACGTGTGATCAAAATTTGAGGAAATCTGGATAATCTTGAAATATCTTAAATTTGATAAATATGGGCTCCTATTTTCTTTCTTAATTTGAACGGTTCAACATATTTTGAATTAATTTTTTTCAATGGCGTTTAGAAAATGTGTAAGGGTTATTATTAGCCTGTAGAGAGTATAGATGTGAAGAATTTAAGAGCATTATCTACGTGTCTGAACATGTCACACTTTGAAACTCGCTTCTAGTTATGCAGTGTGGTTGCTTTCCTTTTTTTTTTTTTATATAATAATGATCATTCTTATATAATTATTTAGTTTAATACAATTTCTCTTTGTATTTGTTGCAGGTGAGTTGAAATCCTACAATTGTGTACAAAGTCGTTATATTTTTCAAAGTAATTTTTCAGTCGGTAAGTTCAAGTTCAAATTGATATGCCATGCGTATATCTGCATGATACCACAGCGTCGGCACGTAATGAATAGCGAACGAGTATACGAGAAATCGGGAATTCGAAAATAGAATACCAACTTTTGTATCGATTTATTCATTCTGAACTGATTGTTGAATGCTAAATAAGGAAAAGTTAAAATTTAAAGAAATGTTGAGTAGTCTAAAAGAATTCAAATTTGATAAATATCTAAGGTATATACTACACTCTCGAGTGATTGGCTACAAAACATATAGCTACGAACTCAGCATGGTTATTCTTTTCAATAAATAGAGATTTATTACTACTCAAGTTCAGTGAGTGCACGAAGGTATCAATAACACTACTCGACAGCTGGTCATGTCTCGTTTCTGGAAAGTTTTTTATAATATATGATGCGATAGAGTGGTGTTACAAAATCTGGGTTCCATGGTTAAACCCTTCGAAGTGTCGTTTCCGGCATGAAAAGGAAGGTACAAAATTTTGGTCTATTTGTATTTGTTCAACAAAAAAGAAAAAGTAAGCAGCCATGCCGCATTGCTGGAGCTGAGTTTTTAATTGGGGCTTGTTCAGCTTTGTAAATAGCGTTACTAACCTTTTCATGTTTACAGATTACACCCAATGTCAAGTCTGAGAATTCCTACCCTATCCCTTCCAAAACCATTTAAGAAAGTAAATTTGGAACAAATAATGTACTATTTTTTTGCCATGCAGTAATCATATGAACACATAGTTTTCAGATGATGGCTACTTGAGTCTCCTCAAATTATCCTCTAATTTTTATGATGCGCCATTTTGAATCAGTTTTGATCCTAATTTAAAAGGGTCATATTTTGTTCATCAAGTAGCCCTACACTCAAAGTTTGATCTTTCTAGGTCGCTTTGGTGAGGAGATATGGAAGATTCATAAAATTTCCTGTACTTATTTCCCCATTCCAAAAGTCGTTTTTTGCTCAAACTCCCCTCCTGATTCACTTGGGAAGTCGAAATTAGAATAAGTTGGTCACTTGGGCTCATTTCATCATATGACGCAGCAATAAAAAATTTTCGAACTCTCGTGTACCTTCACCACATTTTAAGTTCGGTAACCCCTCCCTTTCCCCTCTCAATGTCATTATGGAGGTGAATTGGGGATATAGTATATTTCTTATTCCCAATATTCATATGAGTTCATATTAATTACATTTTTACTAACTTAAGGCTCCTCAAGCTCTAGTCAAATTTTGATAATCCGCCATTTTGAATCCATTTTGATCCAAATTCAAGAGGTCATATTCCGGTAATCAACTAACTCCACATACAAAGTTTGAACTTCCTAGACTGATTTAGTGAGGATATATGGAAGATTCCAGAAATTTCATAACTCAAACTTCCTTAAAAAGCTGTTTTTTGCTTTAACTCTCCTCGAAATGCAATTGGTAAGCTAAAATTGAAATAGGTTAGTCTCTTAGGCTCATTTTATCATTTGACACGGCAATAAAAAATTCTCGACATCTCATGTATCCCCACCACATTTTCAGGTCGATTACCCCTCCTTCTCCCCTCCAACATCATGTATGGAGGTGAATTGGGGTTATTGTATACTTCTGATCTTAATAATGATATGAGTTCATATTCATTACATTTTTACAAATTTGAGGTTCCTCAAGCTCTACTCAAATTTTGGTAATCCACCATTTTGTATCGCTTTTTATCCAAATTCAAGAAGTCATATTCTCGTCACCAACTAACTCCACACACAAAGTTTGATCCTTCTAGGTTCATTTGGTAAGGAAATATGAAAGATTCAAAAAATTTCATAACTCGAAAATTCCTCAAAAAGGTATTTTTCACTCCCAACTCCTATCAAATTCACTTGAAACGCTGAAATTTGATATGTTAGTGTCCGTGACTCACTCTTTCATATGAGATCAAGAAGGAAAAATTTGAGCTATTTGCCCCTTCTCCAACCCCCTCAAAATTTTTGTGATCGGCTATTTTGAGGTGTATTCAAAGAATAAAAAAGTACCTTTATTGCGTTTCTAAGAAAACCGCTTCGCTGTATAATATTAATTTTATACAAAAAGTAGCTATAGAATTATTATGAAAAATACCCCCCCCCCACCCCCACCAAATTGTTCATATGGATGGTAATGATACAAATATGAAGTGTGATACTTTAATACCCTGTAAACCTTTTCCCCTCAGCTTTTTATTAAGGTACGATGCAAAAAATGAATGATAAATGAAGAAATCAAAAAAGTCGTTTTGTAGGTATCCTAGTGATCCCAATTCTAATTTTAGGTGGTAAATGAAATGTCCACTCGAAAGAAAATTCAGTGCAGAATATTTTTTCGCTGAGGTAAATTTCTGCTCTAACCCACTCCCGCCGAGGTAGAGGCGAAAAAGCATGTTTTGGAGATGTTCCACTCCTTCCTGCGCTTAGCCACCACCACGAGGTGTAGCTTTTAGTACTTTGTTATGTACACTTCGTGCATTTATTATGAAAAATGTAGCTTGCTACTAATCTCTCTTAAGTTTGGCTTTTTTTTCTTTAATTTGATTGGACTGTCATGTTTGGTGAATGAGACTTTCTAGTCCACAAATAAATATCTTAGCTCATAAGCATTGTTATTTAATTTTACCTCCGACATGATAATGACCATTACTTAATTGAGAGCGTCACAAACATATAATATTTTCGCCTTGTGAGATTTTCAGCTTCCTTAGTAATAGTGGAGGAGTATGGAAGGTAAAAGAACTATTGGAGAAGCATTTTTGAATCGTCCATATTTTCCCACCAAATATACCTGGAAAGTTCACATTTTGTTTGTTAGATCAGTTTAAGGATACAGTATGGTCTTCCGAGTCAAGATTGAAATTCATCCAAAATGGTGATTTAACTCAAATTTAAGGAATACTGGAAGAGCTTCTAATAGCTCAGATTTATCTAATTACCGATCACTGTAGAGGGGGAAGGGAGTTTGAAACGATGTACGTCTTTCCAGCCTCTGTATTTCGTACGAATGCAGAGATCCCCATTTAAAACTCATCTTCAGTAATGCAGCCCAACTGCTTATCTTCTTGCCCGCATCTTCGGTGAGCGAAATTAAATTATCCGACTGCCGAAAAGTTACCTTTTATTGAAGTCGGCCAGTACGCAAAAACCCTCGGTCGAGTTGCTTTAAATTCATCGCGTGGACTCAGCCAACGAGGTTAAAAAGTTGAACGCGTTCTCCCCATCTAAGGGGTGGCCGGAGAATAGGCGTTAGCGTGGAGGCATTGCTGATAACAAAGCGCGGGAGTAAACGACGAAATATGGCCGTGTAGAAAATCACCGAAGACGCGCGAAATCGGCCGAGTCGAACAACTGCGTAAAAGAAAATTTCGATTTAGCCGGGACCAGGCGAGGAGCGGTGATCCCGCACGCAGTTTCCTCACTGTACAGTGTAGCCGAGCTGCGAAACACGTGAAAAAACGCGGCACACGTCTCGCTTATGCGAATTTAATCCGTTTTTCAATTTAGCCGCGGCCAACGGTATCGATAAATAAATTGCTTTATTAGCCGGCGACGGCTTTTCCAATGCTATCAATTTACCATCGAGATAGAATTTTTATAGCGTATTTCGAGGAAATTGAATGGCGATTTCGGTGCCCGTACGGACAAATACGCTTAAGCTAGACGAAGCGGTGGTGAGGGGTTCGTTCTAAATGCCAAATTTGACCTCGTATAACGAGCATCTTTTTGCCACCTTCGAGTCGTACACGCGAAGGAATACTTCCATTTAAGCGAATCGCCAAACGATCGCGTTTTTTAAGCGTTTATTCGATTATAATACGTTTTCGCACAATGGTACCTCGTACCGGATGCTTATCTGAGCGAATTGTTGGTATCGCGATTGCGTATGCCATTTTTACGACATCTTCTACTTCTGAGCTTCTGTGCTCAGTCAGCGATTGCGTTATCTGGTTTTATACGCGATACCGATTAGGAAGAATCGCTTCTGCGAATTCCAGCTCGGATATTATTAATTGCGTTTGTTTGGATGTTATTTTTGCCATTCTAATTCCCCGAGTCATCGAAATGAGACGATCTGCTGGAAGAATGCGTTGGCGAATATTTTCATATCCGCCGGGTTTTGTTTTTCTCGGCATTCCTTCAGGTCTTATCTTCCGGTAGCGTGTCTTGAATTCGTTAGATTGGAGAGTAAGGGTTTACGAAAGGTATTGCCGGGTTTTTGAAATCAATCTCAGTTTTTGCTGGTGTTGGTTTTTTTCATGTGGATTTTTGATTCTTTAGGTTATAATTTTTTTCGATAGTTTTTTTCTCCTGAATAGGTTTTTTCAGTTGCAATATTTTCATTATTTATTTTTATTTTTTTAATTGATTCTGAAAAAAGTATAATTTTATGTTTCTCATATCGATGTTTCCAAGAATGGATGATTCTTAAAATTGGTTCTTTTATTAATCGGATTTTCGAAAACGTTGTTTTAGATTTTTTTTTAGCGAGCGTATTTTTACGTGGTTGATGTGTTTTGGTTTCCTTAATGCTTGAAAGTTTTTTTTTTTTTGAATAATCTGCTCAAAGTGATTCTAATTTAATTTTTTTTTTACACCAAGGGCTGATCACAATACCTGCTATATGACTTTGAAGAAACATCATAATGATTTCAGCCCCTTCCCCCTCCAACTCAGTTTTTTGACCCATCTAATATAAAATCCAAGTTCAAAAAAAAAAAAGTTTTAAAAAGAATTGATTTTTAAGAACATGAAAATTTTTTACTTTTAAAAGTCAAGTTTTGTCGTATAAACACTGAAAAAAAATTTTAAATGGCAATTTTTTTAAATTCATTTTTTTCTTACATAAATCATTTTATTTAATATGTCGTTCGGCATCGTGACCATTTGCAACAATTAATATTACAGAGCTACTTACAAATTAACATTGAAGTAGTTTGTAATGATTATGTGTTATGCATAATGTCTTATGTGTAACCAGTTTTTCAATTTTTTTTTCTTTTTTTTTTTAGCTGAGTTTTTAGCTTGAAAACGATAGCTATTACAGCCTACCTGATTTGGGAAGGGAAGGTCGGAGGAGGGTGGGGTCTTCAAATCTTTGCGTTTCAGACCATTTGTAATCATCTGGCAAATGTCCAACTTTTTGGTATATATATATATTTTTTTCCCCCACGCGTAGCGCCGGCGAGTATTCATAAAATTCGCTCAAAATTTGGTGAGGAACTCTTCTTGAAAATGCGCAAAAATAGTTTTTTTGTTTTTTCGATAAATTTCAAAATGGCGGATCACTCAAATTTTGAGGGGGGCTGGAGAAGAGGCAAATAGCTCAAATTTTTCGTTTTTGATTTCATATGAAAGAGTGAGTCACGGATACTAACATATCCAAATTTCAGCTTCTAAGTGCATATTGAGAGGAGTTAGATCAAAAAACGGCTTTTTGAGGAAGTTTTGAGTCATGAAATTTCTTGAATCTTCCATATCTCCCCACCAAATCAAGTTAAAGAGGTCAAATTTTGTGTGTGAGGTTAGTTGGTGACCACAATATGACCTCTTGAATTTGGATCAAAATGGATTCAAAATGGCGGATTATCAAAATTTTGAGTAGAGCTTGAGGAGCCTCAAGTTGGTAAAAATGTAATTAATATGAATTCATATGGTTATTGGGGATAAGTTGTATACTATATCCCGAATTCACTTCCATACATGATGTTGGAGGGGGAAGGCGGGGTTATCAACCTAAAATAGTGGTGGGGGTACAGGAGGGGTCGAAAATTTTTTATTGCTGTGTCATATGATAAAATGAGCCCAAGTGACAAACGTATTTTGATTTTAGCTTCCTCAGTGATTTTGGAGGGGAGTTAGAGCAAAAAACGGCTTTTGGAGGGGAAATTGCTGCAGGAAATTTCATGAATCTTCCATATCTCATCACCAAATCGGCCTAGAATGGTCAAACTTTGTGTGTAGGATTAGTTTGTGACCAGAATATAACCACTTAAATTTGAGTCAAAATGGATCCAAAATGGCGGATTTACAAATTTGAAGATAATTTGAGGACCCTCAAATAGTTATAATTTGAGAAATATGTGTTCACATGATTATTTCATGGCAAGAAATACTACATTTGTGCCAAATTGAACTTCTTAAGTGTTTTTGGAAAGGATAGGGTAGGGGTTTTCAGACTTGGTATTGGGTGTGGCCTGTAGTGATGAACGGTTAAGCAAGGTTATTACTAAATCAAAACAAGCCCCAGTTAAAAACTCAGCTCCAGTAATGCGGCATGGCTGCTTACGTTTTTTTATCCTTATACTCTCTAATTTTAAGGAAAATGTTTTCAGCTCCTGCTGGAATAATTACTTTTCTATAAATACCCGGATTTATTGGTGGAGAAACATTCCTTTCTCTGTTCCCATTCCAGTTATAATTCACCGAGAATATGACAGATTGAAGGCCTTCACAGTGTACTGTAATTGAACCTGCTTCGTCATCATATTGTCGTGGTTGACGGACATGCGTCCGTACTTTATAATCTTTCTGGCTTATTGCATTGTGAAAAGAATGCGTACTCCAGTCTGCCTTATTTTTGTGGTGTTCAACTTGAGGATGAACTATTTCTAACTCCGATTTAGATTTAATAATAAATTTAGCATCGTCCTCGAAACCACTCACCAAAGATATTGAAGAAATGGCGATGGACAATGAAGCAACGCGTGATGAAAATTTCATTTTTACTCGAACGTACACTGTACAGAGATTGGATTTCTTTTGTTATAAATGTCACACAAGTCACCATGTGTAGTATAAACTCCGAGTACGATTTTGATTTCGTTTATAAATGGTAGGTATTAAATACCCGATGGTAAATGAAATAAAGTTTTTTAATTAGTGAATCGTATAAAAAATGCTCGAGATTTATGCCAAGTTTTTAATACTGTACTTACTTAAATTTAATGACGTTGGATTTATTGCTTTTATATTAATAATTTCCTTACTTACAATAACCCCCTCCCCCACCGTTGGATTACAATTTTCAAATATTCTGATACGAGATAGAGCGTGCGTGAATACAATTTCATTTTCATGCTTGTGATAAGATGGAAAAAGAAAATGTAAGCAGCCATGCTACATTGTGGGAGCTGGATTTTTAATTCCGAGTTCGTTCAGGTTGCACTTTCATGCCTTTACAAGTTACACCTAGTTCTGTGTTGAAATCTCCATACAAAGTTTGATCTTCTAAGATTGATTTGATGTGGAGGTATGAAAGAATGAGGAAATTTCATGACTCAAAAAGACGTTTTTTGCTTCAACTCCATTCCAAATGCATTTTGGAGGCTGAAAGTTCAGTATGTTGATTTCTTCAATTCATTTTTCCATGTGAAGCCACAAATAAAAATTTCGACACAATTCCTTTCCATTCGCTCCTTGTCAAAATTTGATTGAACCGCCATTTTGAGAGGAATAAAAAAACATAAAAAAAGTTGTTTTTTGTATTCACGTAAGGAACTTTTCTCTGAAATTTGAGCGACTTTCATCCATACTCACCGTCACTGTGAATAAAGGAAAAAACTTACTAATAAATATATCATAAGGGACATTGGCCAATCAATTACAAATAACTTGCAGCGCAAAGATATGAAGACCCCCATTCCCCTCCCTATCTTTTTCAAATCAGGTAGACTGTAAGAGCTATAATTTTCAATTAAAAACTCAAATAATAAATTTAAATAATGGATTTATTCTTTTAAAAATATCTAGATTTGTGACTTGTGTACACAGTTATGCAAACGTTCGAACACAAGTATCTTCGCTGACTTGCAGTTTTGGAGCCTTTCCAGTTACTTTGTAACATTCTACTGTTGATTCTTGGAAAGTTTTCTGAAACACTGGACAATATTTACAGCTTCAATAGGCATAATCACCGTCTTGGCGATGCCATTATTGAACTTACCTGATTCACGAAGTTGAGGGCTGTTGAAGAACATGTATTATACCGTGAAGCTAAAAGGATCTGGGCTCTTATTATGTACTAGAATGTAACCTAAGTTATTTTGGGGAGGTCTGCGAATTTTAATCGCTTTCATGTTCGTTTCATAGTTCTTATCTCCTACGTGAACAACTTTAGATATTAAAGTACCATAAACAGCAGTTATATAGAAAAGGGCGATGACTGACGTTACGTACAGTTAAATGGTAAAAATTTCATTTTCTCTTGATCGACAGAACGTTTCATTCGTAACATAGAGTTGTAATATGAAGCCATAATCTGTTTTCGTTTTTATGATGTAGTGTGTGGGACGAAGAAAATTTATTTACGTGGGAAATATTTTTTGATCGAATATGTTGGTTTTGATACTTTGTATTTGAAATCCATTTGTAAAATGGTATTTTAATCGCAACACAATAGATTACGTTTTACCTTTGTCTGTAGAGGTATTGCAGTGGTAACAGTTTTTTGCTATTGCCAATACTCTCGCCGGTATAATTTACATTGTGTTTGAATTATTGTCTACCCATATGTACCGCAATAACATACAATCCCTGTTTACTTATTTTTTAAATGTCTACTAGTTAGATACAGAATGAAAAAATAAAATGAAATGTCAAAGATTTATTATTGATATGAAAAAATGATGATAAGGTAAAGAAGATTTAGTCATAGGTACTTGCCAGAATAAATTTCATTTATATTTTATTTTAAAAATTATTTCAGTAACCTTGAAACATGGAGACCCACTAGTGTAGAACTTATAAGATTTATTATATTATTATTTGGTTGTTTTTTGTGTAATTTGTAATTGATTTATTTTTGAAAAATTGTTAATTTTTTTCAAATAGTACAATTGAGAACATCCGTTCTAAAAATTCGCTTGCATTTTATTTTTATTCTTAGGCGCTATTAACACAACCACATTCGGTGTGATTAACAAACGACAAAGTTGTATATTCGTGCTTCGGAATTGTGCTCTCTGGTGAACGGATCTGTCAAGAAATTGATGCGTTTTAACACCAGTCGACCTGCGTTGGTAATTACATAGATTAACCATACATAGACAGCCCACCGGTACATACAAATTCATCCTTTATAAATGTTGAAACAGGAGCCAGGAAGTTATGGGTAAAAATTAAGTTAGAGTGTGTCGGAAATAGCTCATTCGAAATAGTTTGACATTTTATGCATGATTCAATTTTTAAAAAAATATTGCCATCGATGTGAGTCTTGAGTTATTTTAATAAAACTAATTCATTTTTTAGAGCGCCCTCTGTGAATGAGCTCCAGTACTAAAAATAAAATCGACTTTTTGCTTGGTTTTTTGCAGATTTCTTAAGAAAAAATATAGATAGAATGTTTACGAGTAGCTCATTTAAAAGAACGTAAAATTCTGAATGTGTTTCACTACTAAAAAACAATTGCCCTTGATTTATTTTTCGAAAAAATTCATAGTAAAGTAAAAAAATCACTTTTATAAAATTAATTCTAAACGTAAATCGATAAGAGTAACTTAAGAAAAATAAAATAATTTTGCATTTCAGTATCTTCAAAATGAGCCATTTGCGAGCCCTTTATCTTGAATTGTTCCCAAGATATTAGCAAACAACGATTCCAGGTCCAGTTTTAGAGTGATAAAAATTTAACATACGGTGGTCTATATACGTATGGTTAATCTATAGTAATTATAAACTAACTGAAGAATTTATTCAACTTACTGCTGCTTTAAAGTGTAAAGTTACGGTTTCGGTGTTTAAATGTCCGCATTTCATTCCTTTCGGACAACAACCACTATCATGATGGCACCGATGGAGAATAGTGCATGATGGAAAGTAATTTTTCAAAACATGAGGATGTGATTCATCAACTTTAATTACGACTGGCTTGGGTGATTTGCATATTGTTCTATGTTTCATTTCTTCGTAGTGTTTGTTAAACATTTGCTCGCCTTCTGCAAAAAAAAATTAATGATATACCAATGATAACATTATTGAAGTATGCTCTTATCTGCTGTATTTTGCTATTGAGTGTGAAGATTTAACTGAGGAGTCAAGGAGTGTAAGATACAATTACTATATGTAGGCTGTTTCAGCTCAATATGAGCTCCTTCGTAGTAGATATAAAGCTACTTATGTGACCATCGTGTATGATAGTTTGCCTAGCTCACTTGGTGAAGGAGTCGAGATGCAAAGGATTGAAAAATATTATTACTTCGTGGAAATGAGCAATTTCAAAATTTTTATTTCATCATTCTAATTATATATTGAAATATACTGTTGGCGGCTTTGCTCCAAAATGTAGAATGTATAATTTAGTATTACTGACAAAAATTTAGTACTAATGGGTGGGGGAGATAAATGAAATGAGATAGAAAAAAATCAGCGATTTTTTCCTGGTAACCTCGCAAAATGCTAGGCTGGCCGCATGGTTGGAAAAATTGTTATAGATCCCGTCTCTATTCCCTCTTATGCATTTTCCATTGACCCTATGTTTCAAAAATCCTTATTCATGGACTCGCTCGCTACATACTTTTGGTGGATGTCCCCTCACTAGCTCTAAAGGCCAATATAAATTTATTTTGTTACTGATTTTTTCACGGGAATTTATTTTGAAAATTTCAATCTCCAAATCGAAACTAGATATGAACGTATGGTTGGCTTCAAAATGTGGAGTTTACTGTGCGTCCAAGTGATTCGGGTACAATCAGAGTAAGATCTCTTTTACAATCATTTAAAATTGATTTTTTTAAACGCAAAGAAATTATAATCAAGTTAAAATGAATTTATCGGGCTTAAAATTTATCGAAGTAATTTTAAAAATAATTTCTGATTTAGAAATTGTAGTTATGAAAAAGTCTCAAACCATTTGTGACTGACAGCACACGAGTTTCACATGAGTAACCCTATATGTGGTATGAAGAAGCTCATATTAGAATGAAACACTTTGTATACTGTCTGATGAGAGAAAAACAATCATTGAAATGATATATTGTATACATATAGATATTAGCTGGAAATATCGCCTAATGGTAAAAGTCTAAATATATAAGTTGGAAATTACAAATAATTCAAAATGTACTACGTATACCTCCTCCATCATCTCTACGTATACGAATGTTAGCCATTTTCGTATCTTCTCCGCAATCTTTGCTATTCACACCGCAGACATTAGATATTAAAGTACCATACATAGCGGTTATCAAAAAAATTGTGATGATTGAAGAAGCACATTTGAATACTACAAATCTCATTTTCAGTTGATCTAAGAACTTCGCTTACTTTCACGACACAATGTTATTACTTGAACTTACTACTGGTGTATAGAAAATTTATTTAAATATTAAAAAATATTTGTTCATCGACAAAGTGAGAAATCAATCAGTAGATTACATGTTGAAATTCTTATTTCGTTTTAACGATGATACAATATATTGCATCGTAGTTTCGTTAGTGATGTATTAATTACGATATTTTACTCTAGCAATAAATACAGCTGAAGTGTAATCTAATGATTTGCCTACGTAGCTTTCAGATAAGTTGCGCATTTGCCAATACCGTGCTGGCTCTTGTGGCTGAAGTTCTGAGTCTGCAGAAGTTCCAAATCGCTCTTAATTTTACATTTCTTTTATTCCTAGAAAAACTACATCCTTTTGTACATCAAATAAAATATTTTTTCAAGATCAAAAAAGTAATAATAGTTGCATATGCCATCATTCTTTCAAAGTTTCTCAGCATTTTTAGAACTTTTCATTTCGTTGTTTACGTACTATGTATGGGAAGTTTAGAGATGAGAAAATGGGTTGATCGATTGAAGGAAAGTGAGTACGTTGGTAATAGTGAGTTTGTATATTATCCGAGTACTTGTGGAGAGGTGGAAGGGAGAGCAACAAGAAAAGTTATGAATTTTTGAAAATTTTCACAACTTGATAAAATTTGAAAAAAAAATGATTCATAATTTAAAAAATAAAAAATCTGGAATTTCAAAACCCAAGAATTCATAAATACAGAAGATTTCAACACTTCATAACTTTCATGAATATAGCTTGAAAACTTGTTTTTTTTTGGTACCTGTATAAAAAATTTTTGAAAAAGAAAACAGAAGTTCTGCAAATGAAGTGAAAACATGTATTTTCTGGGCTTTTAATTTCGTGGGTGAAAGGAGATAGGAAGAGAGCAACATTCATAAAAATGATTTGCCCAGGTAAAAAATTCAAGCCTGCATCTCATTGAACATTATTTACTTCATTTCACAGATTGTACTTTTTCGAGGTGATGGATTTGTTTATAACGGGGTTCACTTCTATATTTGTACGTCTATTGTTTATATAAAAATTTCTTTGTGTAGAAAACATTATTCTATCTAAGACGTATAAAACTGGATTTCTGTATTTTTGAAATCGCTCAATGAAGAATAATTGTTTATTATTTTATCGTATATATTCATCATAACACAATAAGTTGATCTCATCTTCCTCGGTAGGTAGATGTAGTTCTTGTCTTAATTACGATACTTCATTTCATCAGAGATTCGTAGATTCAATCAACATTATTTCTATACGACTATACAGTATACCTATGTTTTAATTATACTTACCTATTACTACTCCAGTATTAAACCGTTTACTTGCAGTTTTCTATTGGTTAAAAAAAACTATTCATGTAATTATAACCAGAACTTTATTTTAAGAAAATGATTACATAGTTACAAATTTGATAATCTACTCAGTATTCTGAGCCTGAGGTGCCGAGCACTCTATTTCCGCAATTTGCATATTGGGAGAATTCCCATAAACTTTGAAGCATTCTCTTCCCGGTGTTGCGAATTGTTTTTCAAATATTACTTTTCCCGGCTTCTTATCCTCGTAATCAGAGACTGTAAGAACGATATTGGTCGCTTCTTTTGGAATTACTACCTGTTTGGTAATTCCTGCAGCGAACTTACCAGATTGATAAGTTTCGAGACTTTTATTAGGAATTACATAATTCACGACGAAACCAACATAACCTGGACCTTCATTGCGTATTTGTATCATATTTATGTCACTTTCAGGTGTTTCAGTGGTAACGATGTTCGTATCTGTTCCATCATCGTTGGCAGAGCGATGAACTTGGGATATTAGAGCACTATAAATCATAGTAATCGAAAAGATGAAGATAATTAAAGCCACACAGTTGAATAATATTGATAACTTCATTTTCACTTGATACACTAATTTTTCCTTATAAAAAACACAGTATTTAATTATAAACTTATAGGTTAATCGAATTTCATTATATTTCACTTATAATTTCAAAAGATACTTGAACAAAAATTAATTTGCTTAAAGAATATCCCTGCGCATCTACTGTATAGTAAAATCATTTGATACTTTGTGGATTGAATGTTGAAATTACTTTGGAATAATATTGTGGTTTGTATTTCATCTTATGTACTAATCACGATATTTCGCTTTAGCAATTATTTGTACATCTTGTGCAACGTTAAATTAAAGCAATAGTGATGATATAATAAATATAAATGAGTAATTTGATGATTTGATGCTCATTAAGTAGCTCTAGATGTACAAAATTTTTAGATATGTCTAAAATTCATTGACGAAAAAAATAACGAAAAAAAAATTCTTTGAAACACCTATCATAAATTTATTCATACAAGAGAAATACCTAAATGTACAAAGTTATCCAGATGAACGATAGCAGGTATCCTCGCTGACTTGCAATTTTGGAGACTTCCCAGTAACTTTATAGCATTCTACTGTCGATTCCGGGAATGTTTTTTTAAATATTCCCCTTCCTCGTTTGCCAGCCTGAAGTTCGAAAATTTGCAGGTTGATATTCACCCCTTCATTTGGAATTATAATTGATTTAGCTGCGCCAGTGGTGAGCTTACCAGAATCACGAACTTGAGGGCTGCTAAAGAATTGATATTGCACCGTGAAGCTAACGGGAGATGGGCTATCATTACGTACTTGAATAAAACCTATGTTTTGTGTGGCAGGTACTCGAACTTTAGCTGTTATACCTGCTCCATTATTCCTGTCGTTTGCGCGAAAAGCTTTGGATGTTAATGCACCATAAACTGCTGTTGCAGAAGAAATAAAAGCAATGAATAACATGACGAAGTTATTTGTTAAAGATTTCATTTTCACTTAATCGACAAAACATCATCCGATCACTAAATAATATTAAAATATGAACTTATATTCGTATTTAGCTGTTTTATGCCTAATTATATGCCACAATGAGAATTTATTTAAGTGAAAAATATTTTACCATTTATGCAATGGAATAACAATATTAGCAGCTTGTAGGTTGTATGTTGAAATCATTCTGCGAAAGATTATTGTTAATGTAGTGCTTTGATCGCCGTATAATCGATTGCATCGTAGTATCACCGGTACTGTACTCGCATAATAACAATGTTTCATTTTTGCAAGCTCTAGGTTGCGTTACGTGTGTTTGAATAGAGCAATGTTATGAAATACCTTGAAGTTTAAACCTGTTGAAGGAGATCTATAGCCAGAAGAATTCATTTTAGGGAGAAAGATTAGAAATGTACACGGATTTAAAATTTTACCACAAACGCCTGCGTGTGTAGGATTTTACTTTTTGGAGAAATATAGGTGTAGTTCATTTTCCTTATTAACTTGCTTTTATCTCTCCGGTGTTTTATTATCATGTATTTTATGAAACTAGCGTAATCATGTCAATGTGAACCATTAAGTGTTTTCTATAATTCATATATGGGTCATGCCAATTTTAAAAAAACAAAAAAATAATAATATAACTGATAGTACCTATAGAAATTTTGACACGGAGCTCTGAGACCACTTAACATTTCTGGCTTTGAACAATGGACATGCATCGATGTGGAATGTGATATCTAAGTAATTTGATTTCTTGTTTCTTTTTTTTTACAAGTGATTGAGTGAATTCATTTATATTAGGCTCAGCAGGTGTTTTGTCGAGTTTTTTCAGAAAATGGATTCATTAATTTGTGGTGTACCTATTAGATTCGATAATAAACGCAGGTAGCTTACTCATCGAGAATGAATAGTCAACGATGAAATCGTGTAGAGAACAGACTGCATAATTTCTGCTTTATATAAAGGAGAGCTTCTTAATTATATTAATATAATCTTATTACGGCGTCTCGCGGTTTGAGGAGTAGTACCAACGATAGATGGACAAGCTTTGTTTATTAATGAATCGAATTAACGAATCCGTTTTCCTAAAAACGCAACAAAAGCACTGGCTGAGGATAATATGAATGAATTTATCCAATTACTCAAAAAAGAGATGCAATTGCGTGGTATAAAAGGATGGTATTTTCCATTAATATGCTTAGTTCATGCTAACATTTAATTGAAGTCATTTGGTTCCAAGTCCTTGGAGTACATGTTTGCATGGTATACAAATCAAATCGTTCTCCAGAGTTTCGACTGCCCTAGACAATACAAGCTA
Organism: Phenacoccus solenopsis; assembly: GCA_009761765.1. Classification (NCBI taxonomy): domain Eukaryota; kingdom Metazoa; phylum Arthropoda; class Insecta; order Hemiptera; family Pseudococcidae; genus Phenacoccus; species Phenacoccus solenopsis. Next base: position 1,524 of record VFXL01000104.1, on the reverse strand, counting down.
TCGCTTGGTACTACTCCTCATACTTGAGAACTTGAAGACCTAAAGTTTTCATTAGTAAAATATAATCATCTTGAAATCTTTTTTTAATCCTTCACAAAATTGTCAACAGTTTTTGTTTAGCAGTTTTTTCAATATTTTAACAAGATGAGTGGCTTACAAGTTTTTAATGCTAAAAGAATTGTGTAATTTCCGAGTTCTTGTTTGATAATTTTTTTTTTTTGCAAAATACTATTCGTTGCAAAGTGTTCTTGTAAGCTCCAAGGCACCTATAAAAGATGAGTAAAAAAACTTCACAATTCATACAATTTCGAAACTCAAAAACTCGCCTGGACTGAAATTTTGCTCCTCCTTCCTTTTCGGGGGATAGAGCACATAGTTCAAGTTTGGCTTAAGAGCTATTTACATGGTGAATAGAACTTGAATTCAAAATTTGAACGCTTTTTTAGTAAGTGTTCGGAAGAGCTGAAGTAGAAAAATTTTAATGATTGCTTTCAGGAGGTAGGTACAGTGTTCGAAACATTGCATAAAGTTACATCGAAGTGAAGTGAAGATAATAACCGTTGATCCTCCCGTTCAAAATAACCTGTGAAGATGAAATCATATACAGAGTGCTTCTCATTGCCAGTAATCATATAGACCCACATTCGTCAAATATGAACCATTATTGCTCTTTAAGCTTTCCTCAAATTTTGACTATCCGCCATTTTTACCTAAAGGGCATGATGGGATAAGATAGTCGAAAATGCCCCCGAGAGCTTTTCGAACGGTTTCTAGGGCAAAAGGTGGCCCACATTGAAAAAAAATTTTGACAAAAATTTCAGGCTCCAGTTGCGCCTATTTTCGGAGATATAGGCAAAAACAAGTTTTTCGATTAAAATTTTTTTTCTCGTCATATTATAAAGGTGGAAAGTTGAAATTTTATTTATAGTATCTTGACAATGAAAGGGTTTTTCAGTAATTTTTTCAATTTTTTTCGATCAATTTTAAAAGAGTTATGCAATTTTTAAAATTTCAAACCGCCATTTCTATGGCAAGTTTTCGAGGTGCAATTATGAAAAAAATTCCATAAAATGTATCTTTTACCACCAAACATACCATAAAAATTTCAGAATTTTTGGAGTGGTGCAACATAGTCAAAAAAAATAAAAACTATTGCAGCGCGCTATAAACCAAGCGGTTCGGTACTATGCGCGCTGTAGGCCGAACGAACGTTACACGACGTTGCGTCGCCGCCTTAACAGTGCATAACAGCTTAACTGATCTTCTCGCGCTTAAAACATTACTTAGGCTTATATTTTTTCCTTTTTGGTTTACTTATAAGTGAACTCCTACAACTGATTAAATCAATTAATAGGCCTATTCCGTTTGTTTATTTGAAGAAAAAAATTCTTTCACCATAAAAATAACAAATATTAAAAAATTATAATAAAAATAATTATACTTATTCTTATTAATAGAATATGATTATTTTTATTATAATTTTTTAATAATCGTTAATTTGTATGGTGAAAGAATTAAGATATA